>RXON01001138.1:0-42326 GCA_009667805.1 Leptobrachium leishanense | reverse complement strand
TGCGAGCAATTGCGGTTATATTTTGTATGGGGTGCGCTTGTTAAAAAAATTAGAGATGGGGTCTCGTTACATTTTTTTTTGGGGAAAATTACACGATTTTTAACAAACGCACCGCATACAAAAATCGTTAGTGCAGCATCATTGTTCACATTATAATTGAAATGGGAACAATATTGCTGCATTAACAAACCAAAAAAAAGAAAAAAAAGTGTTTATTTTTTTTTATAATTTTTTTTTAAAATATTTTTTTATTTTTATTTTATTTATTTATTTATTTTTACAAACTTTTTTCACATTCGAGTTTGATATCGTTGGAACGGCCATGCTCTGGCCGATCCAACAATACCAAACGTTAACCCCTAGCTGCCACGGATCGGGAGATAGGGAGTTCATTGGAACTCCCTATCTCCACCGTTGGTGGCAGTTAGGGGTTAACTCTAGGACTGGCGTCATCGTGCTATGCACGATGACGCCAGTCCTCAGGGGGAGTTCCCGGAGGCTTGGCCGACATCCAAGATGTCGGCCAGCTCTGGGAAAGGATCACGAACCGGCGCTTTTCAGCGCCGATTCGTGATCCGGTTCCCCAGGGGTTAATGCCAGCTAACATTTGGAAGGGCAGGCTGTGCCCTTCCAAATGGTGCCTGGGTTAACCCCCGCAATGCCGCCGATCGGGAGGGAGAGAGGTCCGAAGGACCTCCCCCCCCTCCCTTTTCAGGCGCCTCCTCCGCACATGCGGGGGGGGCGCCTGAATTAAGTGTCATTGCGCTGCTGCGATGACACCTAATTTCACCGGCCGGCGGTTCCGGATGCTGGGCTGACATCGAGGATGTCAGCCCGCACCGAGGGGGCCAGCGATCGGCCGGAACCCGGCCGAACGCTGACCCCAAAGTGAGGACGCGCTCAGCACAGCAGAGAGCCAGGAGAGGCAGGAGCCATGCGGAGGACGCGCTGAGCGCGTCCTCCGCATTGAAGTGGTTAAAGATGAAACACACAGGCGGCGCAAACAATCCTATGCAAGCCTCATGCACTCTAAGCACATGTAATTTTGAGGTGTGAAAGTTTCAGAAAAATGTACACGTGTGCAAATATTTTAAATAAAGCCAGAATAATTTTATGACAGTCACATTTGTCTGACAAACAGATAATACATTACGCTGCAGCATGTGTTGACATATGTTGGTAGATGTATGTAATGTGTGTTATGTGTGTATGTAACATGTTTATGCTATTATACATTATACATTATACCGCTTCTTGACGACGTACACGTTCCGTCCATTGCTAATCATCGCCCACATGCGTGCCTTCTTGCCCTGGGTAGTTTTTTAATTCAATATCTAATAAACCGCTGCTTATAATATTCTGCAGTAAAGAGTCTCTTTATTTCTAGATTATTTTTTTTTGTATTTTTTTTTAAGCATTTTTTATACTTTTTTCTTAAAAAAAAATAATTTCCAAACTCGAACCGAACACGCCGAAAAGTTTGAAGTTCACGAACTTTCACTGCCAATGTTTGAGTCGAACTCCGAACTGATCGAACCGAACAGCTCATCCCTAATCATTATCACGTATATTACATTATCTTATTTTATATCTGTTAAATATCCTCAAAAAAATAGTCCGATAACCGAATGACCACTGATTGGGGACTGTCTGATGGAGTAACTCAGGGCATGAGCCTCATTACTGTATCCTGGCGCATCAGCCCAGCGTTAACTCCTGTATCCCTCCTCCAGGCGGAACGTCTCGTCATGTGACTGGGGGCGCTGACAGGCCCGCTATCAGGGGGAGGAGCTACAGAGAGGCGCCCTGAGTGCACAGGGGCCCCTGGGAGTCGCGTCACGTTGCAGGGAGCCCTCCGGGAAGGTCCGTGGAGAGACGGAGGATGGAGTGTCCGGGGCCTGGAAGGAGGAGGTGGTCATAAAGTTCGCTCAATGTTTGTTTCTACAGGTAACGGCGAGGGGGAAGGAGCGACTGAGCGATGATCTGCAGGGGAGGGAGGCGCGGCAGACAACAAGGGGTTAATGTATTTTCTGCACTGGTAAAAGTTTCCTTCGCGCCGATTTGGCTTTCCTTGTCTGTGTGGCCGCCTATTGGCTGCTTGCTCTGAGCCGCGTCTGTGCTGTGATTGGTTGCTGGCTGCTGTGCTGTATGGGATTATCCCATATCCATATCCCATATCCCTTCAGCCGCTATAATATCCCCATATACACCCACTGCCTAACTACTGCACCTCCAGCCGCTATAATATCCCCATATACACACACTGCCTAACTACTGCACCTCCAGCTGCTATATTATCCCCATATACACACACTGCCTAACTACTGCACCTCCAGCCGCTATATTATCCCCATGTACACCCACTGCCTAACTACTGCACCTCCAGCCGCTATAATATCCCCATATACACACACTGCCTAACTACTGCACCTCCAGCTGCTATATTATCCCCATATACACACACTGCCTAACTACTGCAACTCCAGCCGCTATAATATCCCCATATACACCCACTGCCTAACTACTGCACCTCCAGCCGCTATAATATCCCCATATACACACACTGCCTAACTACTGCACCTCCAGCCGCTATAATATCCCCATGTACACCCACTGCCTAACTACTGCAACTCCAGCCGCTATAATATCCCCATATACACCCACTGCCTAACTACTGCACCTCCAGCCGCTATAATATCCCCATATACATCCACTGCCTAACCACTGCACCTCCAGCTGCTATTATATCCCCATATACACCCACTGCCTAACTACTGCACCTCCAGCCGCTATAATCTCTCCATATACACCCATATACACGCACTGCCTAACCAGTGCACCTCCAGCTGCTATAATATCCCCATGTACACCCACTGCCTAACTACTGCAACTCCAGCCGCTATAATATCCCCATATACACCCACTGCCTAACTACTGCACCTCCAGCTGCTATTATATCCCCATATACACCCACTGCCTAACTACTGCACCTCCAGCCGCTACAATATCCCCATATACACCCACTGCCTAACTACTGCACCTCCAGCCGCTACAATATCCCCATATACACCCACTGCCTAACTACTGCACCTCCAGCCACTACAATATCCCCATATACACCCACTGCCTAACTACTGCACCTCCAGCCGCTACAATCTCCCCCATATACACCCACTGCTTAACTACTGCACCTCCAGCTGCAATATCCCCATATACACCCACTGCCTAACTACTGCACCGCCAGCTGCTTCAATATCCCCATATACACCCACTGCCTAACTACTGCACCTCCATCCACTATAATATCCCCATATACACCCACTGCCTAACTACTGCACCTCCAGCCGCTACAATATCCCCCATAAACACCCACTGCTTTTGATGACTTTGGCACCGGATGCTTCTGAGCTACATTTCCCATGATGCACGTCCTCATTAGCAGTTAAGTGACCATGGTGGGACCTCCATGCCCCTCACTCGCTGCGTCTGGTTAGCCGGCTGCAGTAACACATTCCCTGGCAGTGTGTGTGTGTGTGTGTGTGTAATGTCAGTGTGTGTGTGTAATGTCAGTGTGTGTGTGTGAGTGTGTAATGTCAGTGTGAGTGTGTAATGTCAGTGTGTGTGTGTAATGTCAGTGTGTGTGTGTAATGTCAGTGTGTGTGTGTGTAATGTCAGTGTGTGTTTGTAATGTCAGTGTGTGTGTGTGTTTGTAATGTCAGTGTGTGTGTGTGTGTGTGTAATGTCAGTGTGTGTGTGTGTAATGTCAGTGTGTGTGTGTGTAATGTCAGTGTGTGTTTGTAATGTCAGTGTGTGTGTGTGTGTAATGTCAGTGTGTGTGTAATGTCAGTGTGTGTGTGTGTGTGTGTGTGTAATGTCAGTGTGTGTGTGTGTGTGTAATGTCAGTGTGTGTTTGTGTGTAATGTCAGTGTGTGTTTGTGTTATAGCTGACTATACTAAACCTGTGCTATCACTTTAACTAGTGGCTCCGCCCAGGATGACACAGGTCAGAGGGCAGGCAGCCATCTTCAGAGTTAGTTAGTGTGATGCAGTAATGAAGGCAGATGCATGATCCTGTGTTCCTGTAGTTATCCAAGCCTGTATATAACAGTAAGTGTCCTGCAATAAAGCAATGGTGAACCTGACAGCCCAGCCTCATATCTGAACAAGCAGAGATCATAACAGTGGCGACGAGAATGAGATTTGTAAAGGCCTGCTCAGCCTAAAAAAAAAAAAAAAAAAAAACAGGGATTGAAAGCCAGATAAAGCACACACTGCAATCCAGCAGCAAGATCATGGCACTGATAGGCACATTAACTGAGTTTGATGGAGAGAAAACTTCCTGGAGCTCCTGGGCTGAGAGATTAGAGCAGTACTTCAGTGCTAACACCATACCCCCTGAGAGACAGGTTGCAGTGTTTCTCACAGCCGTGGGGGCTAACACATATGACACTCTAAGAGACCTTCTGTTCCCAGAGAAACCAGCAAGCAAGGCTCTACAGGAACTCCTGAAACTATTAGAGGATCACTTTCAGCCAAAACCGCTGGAAATTGCAGAAAGATTTCGTTTTTATCAACGGCAGCAGCAGCCGGGCGAAGATATTAAAGCCTATGTGGTGGCCCTTCGCAAATTGGCCTCCACCTGTTCATTTGGGGAGTACCTACCGACAGCTTTGAGAGACAAGTTTGTCCTGGGACTGAATAGTGAAACGATTCAAAGGAAACTTCTGACAGAAAAGGGACTCACCCTTACAAGCGCAGTTGAGATAGCATCAGTCATGGAGATGGCTGTCAGGGATACGGAGGAATTGCACCCTCAGATTCACAAAGAAGGGGTGAAAGAGGACGTTTTCAGAACCGCAGTTGCTACAGCCAACTGGAGATACAGACCCAAACCCACGCCAGCTTGTTACCGGTGCGGTAATACAGACCACGACTCCAAAACCTGTCGGTTTAAGGATCAACCTTGTCATCAATGTGGAAAAATGGGCCATCTCAAACGGGTTTGCCGTAATAGGAATGTACGAGGACAAAAGCCGCAGTACCCTAAGAAGAAGACTTACAAGGTACAGAAATTGACATCATCTTCATCTGACTCAGACAACGATGAGGCATTACATAGTTTATCTATACATCGTATACACTCGTCACACCCTGCAATGACAGTACAAGTAACCATTGAAGGGAAGAGACTAAAGATGGACGTTGATACAGGAGCTGCAGTGTCAGTTATCACACAAAAACAGTGGAAACATCTTCAGATCCAGGCAACTGTGCGCCCCACTCCAATAAAGCTGCAGACCTACTCAATGCAAGTACTCCATCCACTTGGTTTTGCAAAGGTAAAGGTATCATACAAGGGCCAGACAAAGAGACTACCACTATATATCCTGAGAAACGGAGGACCGCCTCTCTTTGGCAGAGATTGGATCACTCATCTGGGAATGCCAGATATCATCAAGAATCCTTGCAACACCCTGACAGTTCCGTCAGGACATGATGATGGATGGGTGGAATCCTTAAAACAGCGTTTCCCTGAGGTTTTCGTTGACGAGTTAGGGAAAATCAAAAATGACTGTGTGAGGCTCAAGTTGAAACCGGATGCTCATCCCAAATTCTTCAAGGCTCGGACAGTACCGTTTGCCCTTAGAGCGGGAGTGGACGCTGAACTAATCCGGCTAGAAGAACAGGGTGTCATTTCCAAGGTAGAGCGCAGTGCTTGGGCATCACCTATTGTTCCAGTAAAGAAATCAAATGGTGAATTGCGCATCTGTGGGGATTTTCGCATGGTGCTGAATAGCCAACTGGAGGTTGACCAGTATCCTCTACCCAGAGTAGATGACATTTTCGCTTCACTTGCTGGGGGACAAAAGTTCACCAAGATTGATCTACGACAAGCTTACTTACAGTTTGAGGTCCACCCCTCTTCTCGAAAATACCTCACCATTAACACTCACAGGGGTTTGTACGAATACAATCGAATGGTGTTTGGCATTGCATCTGCACCAGCCATCTGGCAAAGAAAGATGGATGAAATTTTAGCAGACATTCCCTTCACTCAGTGTCTATTAGACGACATGCTCATCACTGGTCGCACGGACCAAGAACACAAGCAGAATGTAGAGCTCGTTTTACAAAGACTTCAGGACCAAGGTCTCAAGGTAAATTTGACAAAATGTAAATTCATGGTGCCTAAATTGGAGTTTTGTGGCCACTTAGTAGATGCAGAGGGCATTCATACTGTTGAAGACAAGGTCGATGCTTTAGTCAAAGCTCCAGCCCCAACAAGTGTCCATCAACTACGATCCTACCTTGGCCTGCTTAACTACTATAATAAATTTCTTCCAGACCTTGCTCATACATTGTTTCCACTGCATAAGCTCCTGGAGAAACACTCCAGGTGGGACTGGTCAGCTAAATGTCAACATGCTTTTGAGTCCTCTAAACGGAAACTGTTAGCGTCACGTATGCTTGTGCACTACGACCTCCAGAAGCCTCTCACCCTGGCTTGTGATGCCTCTCCTTATGGTCTGGGCGCTGTTCTTTCCCACATCCTACCGGATGGCTCTGAGAAACCGGTGGCCTTCGCCTCCAGATCCTTGACGAAGACAGAGAGCAATTACTCTCAAATTGATAAAGAGGCACTTGCATTGATATGGGCAATTCGGAAGTTTCACCTTTACCTGTATGGTAGAGAGTTTACCATTTTAACGGATCATAAACCGCTTCTTCAAATTTTTAGCCCTGACAAAGGAATCTCTCAGACAACTGCAGCCCGTCTCCAGCGCTACGCCCTGTTCTTGGGAGCATACAGCTACCGCATACAGTATCGAAGTCATGATGACAATGCAAATGCAGATGCAATGTCCCGTCTCACAGAACTGCCTCTAGAGTCGACACCATCAGTCCAGAGTTGTAGGTACACCACCTCACACCTCCTTACTTCCAGAGAGATAGCAGCCCATACTGTGAAGGATACCCTTCTGACAAACGTGCTTACCTTTATACGAGACGGCTGGCCTGCGACGGTATCACAGGAACATGAACCTTACTACAGGAAGCGAATGGAATTGTTTGTGAAGGATAATTGTGTCTTATGGGGAGACCGAGTGGTCATTCCAAAAACCCTCCAGAGACACATCTTGGACTTGCTACATACTGGTCACCCTGGAACCACGCGGATGAAACAGAAAGCAAGGGGCTATGTGTGGTGGCCGAACATAGATGCAGATATCACGGCATATGTCAATGCTTGTGTAGGATGTGCACAAACTGCCAGAGACCCTCCTCGAGGATGCATTCAACCCTGGACTTGGCCCACGGTTCCCTGGTTTCGCCTTCACTTGGATTTTGCGGGTCCCATAAGGGGACAAACCTTCTTGATTATAATTGATGCCCACTCAAAATGGCCAGAGGTCATTCCAGTTACCCAGCTGACTACAAAGGCAACAGTTGCCATATTATTGCATCTTTTTGCTTCGTTTGGGTATCCCAGGGAGATTGTCACAGATAATGGTGCCCAATTCACAAGTCAGGAGTTCCAGAGTTTTGTTACGGTGCATAATATCAAGCACAAATTAACCGCCCCCTATCACCCAGCCACCAATGGGCAAGCAGAGCGGTTTGTACAAACTTTCAAGAACTATTTCAAGGCCTCAGTGGCTGTGACTAGCCAGAGGTCCATATCGCCTCAGCAGTTAGACTCTTTCCTGTTTACTTACAGAACTACACCACATGCCACCACTGGTACGACACCAGCTGAGCTTATGTTGGGAAGACAGCCATGGACTGCTTTTGACATGCTTCGCCCTCAGACCGTTCATGAACATGTATTACAATCCCAAGAAAAGATGGTGAAGTCCAAAGAGTCTCCTGTTTTTGCAACCCACCAGGAGGTCTGGACTCGATCGTATGGATCTGCCAACAGTCGGTGGCTGCCTGCTACCGTTGCAGAATCTTTGGGACCCAAGATGTACAGAGTCCGCCTGGAAGATGGTTCCATTACCAGACGACATGTAGACCAGCTACGGTCTCGTTTACGGGTGCCTGAACCCTTAACGTCCCCAACGCTACGGGGTCCGGTGTCCACATCTAATGCGTCGGAGGATATCTGGAATGGTGTCTGGGTTGACTCGGAAACTTTGGACTCGTCTCCTGTGGGTATTTGTGACTCTGGTTCAGAGGTTCCCCCTGACCCCTCTGTACCCTCCTTGACCCCACCAGTTGATCTTTCATCCAATCCTACCGCCTCCAACACCCCGCCTGCTGGTGGACGTCCCCAACGTCACCGACGCCCTCCTGACCGCTTACTTCTTCAAGAACGGATAAGAGACTTCCGTCGGTCCTCGCGTAGGGCCCAGAAAGATGTGGATGATGATTTGGCCCCGCAATTTTCTTCACAAGACTAGTCATCAGTTTTTCAGTGACACTCTCCAAGTTCCTCAGATGAACTGTGTTCGATTGTTCTGGTTGTTGATTTGTTACTAGGTTTTTGTTATGTTGTTCTGGTTTTGTTTTTGGGGTGGGGAGGAAGGTGTTATAGCTGACTATACTAAACCTGTGCTATCACTTTAACTAGTGGCTCCGCCCAGGATGACACAGGTCAGAGGGCAGGCAGCCATCTTCAGAGTTAGTTAGTGTGATGCAGTAATGAAGGCAGATGCATGATCCTGTGTTCCTGTAGTTATCCAAGCCTGTATATAACAGTAAGTGTCCTGCAATAAAGCAATGGTGAACCTGACAGCCCAGCCTCATATCTGAACAAGCAGAGATCATAACAGTTTGTGTGTAATGTCAGTGTGTGTTTGTGTGTAATGTCAGTGTTTGTGTGTAATGTCAGTGTGTGTGTGTGTGATGTGTGTGTGTGTGTGTGTGTAATGTCAGTGTGTGTGTGTGTGTGTGTGTAATGTCAGTGTGTGTGTGTGTGTGTGTGTAATGTCAGTGTGTGTGTGTGTTGTGTGTGTGTGTGTGTGTAATGTCAGTGTGTGTGTGTGTGTGTGTGTGTGTAATGTCAGTGTGTGTTTGTAATGTCAGTGTGTGTGTGTGTGTGTGTGTAATGTCAGTGTGTGTGTAATTGAAGTGGAAATAGGCTGGAAGATGGCAGCCATTGTACACAGGCGGCCATCTTGTTCAGAATATTGGTTCACTTGTATATAACTAGACAAGTTTGTAGCTGAAACTAGAATGAGGTATACGTAGAAATTTAGGAATGCGTTTAGATTAGCAGAAAAGCAATTAAAGCTTTATGAAAGATCTCTGCTGTTCCTGGCACGGAGGAGAAAAGCGACTCAAGGTCGTTGGGGCCCGCAGAAAGACAAAGGAGTAGAGATCAGGCCAGGTGCCATCTGTAACAAGTGATTGTAGGCGCAAGGGAGGAGGGCGCAGCCCGGAACAGTAAGAGCAATTAATTATGATTTACTGAAACTAACACAAAGTTTGCCAATGTACAGCCAATTAATGGAATGTCTTTGTATTAGCCAAAGGGAGGTATTAACCCACGTGGGGTGGAATAAAGTGTCATTGGGAGGTGGGCTAACTGGGATGTACCTAATTACGTATTTTTGGGTATAAGATCCCTTGCACGGGTGAAAAGGGGGGCTCACTCTTTGCGATTCAATCCTGTGTGAGCACTTGTGTGACGACACAATAAACGTTTGCCTTTCCTGAAGAGACTCGTGTTCTGACAATCCTTACTTGTGCCCGGTCCGGCGCCGTCTTGAAAGTGAATCTGTTTTTGTCCGCCTACATTTTTGGGGGCCTCGTGAGCCGGGATACGGGCCCTTTCCGGGCACACAGTAACGGCTGCTGAACACACTGTGGCAGATTGACTGCAGCAGGTGCGAGAATCCCGATGGTTGGGCGTCCGTTGAAGGTGAGCTGACATCTGCAGGCGCCAAGCAGGATTTCCTGTTCAGTGGACCTCGTCTCGTCCCAAACGGATCCCTGACCCGTGGGAACTCTGGGACACCACTGAGTCTGAGGAAACAGCAAGCAGCGCCGGCGATAGGTAACGTGTCTTCTATGTTTTGTATGTCTAAAGGAGATACCGGTATCTAAGGGAAACGTCCGACTGAGATAGACGGATAAGAGGATGCGATGGCCACCATCCTATTGGCATATCTAGCCCGCCGCTGATAGCACTGACATTGCTAAGGAGCCAGAGTGGCTAGCGGGTGTCTGGATTCGGGGGAATTGAATGCCAATCAAAGGGTAGTTCTGTAAGTGAGGGAGAAGGTAACCACGTGGAGTTGCATAAGTCAGTAGTCAGTGTTTGTAAACAGAGCTTCGCCACGTGGGTAAAAGGGAAAGGAGGAGGGATTTTCTGTGACTGGGCTGAGAGCCTGAGTCAGTGCTAGTGTGCACGTCGTGTAGTGAAAAGGGCTCATAATGGAGCCAGCGGTAGCTGCAGAGATAGTGGTGCCGGGTGGGTGAGATTACCCATAAGGGAAATTGGAATTGCAGACGGCAGTAGAGATATAGAACGGGGTGCACATAGTCACAAGCAGTCAAGAGTTAGAGTTCAAATTACGGGGTATAAGGAGCCACAGAGGAGGGACTGAGTACCCCTCGGCTAGTAAAAAGAGTTGAAGTGTTTTATGTTCTGTTATGTGATGAAAGCATCTGATACGGTATGTGTTGTGAATGAATTGACTCGAGTGCTGTGAGTGAACGTGTGCCTACTCGCTCCGCGAGGAAGCAAATACGAGTTTTGACCCCGAACGTACGTTTTCGGCTCAGGCGACTGCAGACGGCTACTGAAGGGGGAAGCGCCTGCAGACACGGATGAATTGTTGACTGAAGTATCAGACTGTAGATTTTAACTGTTGTTGAAATAATATATCTGTATTGCAAAGAGTACTGTTTTCAAGAGTAATAATCGGTAACGGGTCATCTAAGCCCAAGAAGGTGAAGGAGGGTGAGACGCCCCTAGAATATATGGTGCGGAATTTCGAAGCATTATATAAAACTCATGACTATGGTGTAGAATTAAAAAAAGAGAAGTTAAAAGTAATGTGTACAGTTGTGTGGCTGTTATTAGTCCCAGGATGGCCAGAGCAGGGGTCAATGGACCCGGAGTTGGTACAGAAGGTACATTTCCAAGTCACAGAGCAGTACGGACATCCTGAACAGTACCCGTATATAGATATATGGAGATATTGTATTAAAAACAAGAGTCATTTTATAATGATAGCGGGGAGAAATAAGAAGCAGGACCCCCAAAATAATGGAGAGAGAGAGAGAGCGGTGTTAGTAGAACAACCGGAAGAGAGTGATGTTTTACCCCCGTCCTATTTATTATGTTATGGGGCAGCTAGGGAAGTTTTGAGTGCCGCGGTTGCGCGGCGCGAGAGGGGGGAGCGGGCAGCTGCTGTGTCTCGGTCAGCTCCCTCTGCTCCGTCCTGTGTGACTGAGGAAGAAGAGCAGGGCGCAGCGAATGGAGGAGATAGAGAGGCTCCACCAGAAAAGATTGAGATGCCCGATGGGAGTATATATAAATTAATTAATATTTTACGGAGTAAGATGATTGCGGTGCTGTATGGCTTGTGTGTGTGATTCGGACTGATTTTGTCCGATTGTGTTTATAATTGATCTATTAAACTGTTCAATTAAAAGTAGGAATGACTGAGAGGTTGTGAGATTGGGCTTCGTACTTGTTTTTTTTTTTTTTTTTTTCTCTCTTTCCTCTCTTCCCTGGTGTATAGGCCCCCTCCTTTCTGACAGACTGTTTGAATGGGGGAGGGGGAGGGAGTCAGTGTGTTTTTCTTTGCTCTCTGATAGCTGGAAAGAATAACCCTTTGTGTATCTGTGCAGCGAATTCAAAGTAAAGAGGAATAGGAAAAAAAAAATTACTATGCTTAGCTAATTTTAATATATGTTACAATAGAATATTTGTCTGAAGTCTGTTGAGTGCAAGATATATGTTTATATTTTGTGTTAATATTATTCCGAAAGTTTTAGTTTTGTTCAGAGCTAAAATTAAATTGAAATATATGAAACGGTTAGAAAATTAATATTAAAAGAAAAATAATTCGAGAAATAATTAAAGTAGTTTTTCTTTACTGTTTCTAAAAGGTATGTTTTTGTTTGGTTTTTGATGGAATGGTTATTTTATTGTTATGAGATGTTAGGAGTGGTCTTATGACAATGGAATGATTTATTTTTTTTCGGATGTGGTATTAAGAGTCTGTTTTGGGCTACGGGAAAAGATCTCTGAGAATATGATTTATACAATGTGTATATGTATATGCCCGAATGTCCCATCCAGCTCCTGGGGCGGGATATCCTTTGCAAATTGCAAGCCCAAATTACGTTCCTTCCCGGGGGTCACGCTCAATTAGACCTGCCGGAGGATAGCAGCTTTGCTCGGCAGCATAACCCAGCCAGCCCGCACAACCCCCAATCTGTGAAAATCGCAGTAGTTATGCAAAAGGAGGAAGAATGGCGCACGGCACCTACTCTGTCTGCCACGCCGGATCCGCACGCACTACTCTTTGGAATTCCTGAGGTGTGGGCGGAGGAAAACCCGCCCAGATGAGTTGAATCACAGCCCGGCGCAACACCGGTGGCTCTAAGACAACATCATATCCCACAGAAAGCCAAGCAGAATATACAGATATATTTACAGAGATTTAAAGATCACGGCATATTAAAATTCTGTGTGTCACCATGGAACACACCCCTATTGCCAGTCTTGAAAGAGGGGACACAAGAGTATCGCCCTGTCCAAGATTTACGAGCTGTCAACGAGGCCACAGTAACACTACACCCTGTGGTTCCTAATCTATACAATTTGCTGGTATTAATTCCCGGAGATACACAATATTACACAGTGCTTGATTTAAAAGACGCTTTTTTTTTTGCATCCGTCTGGCTCCAGCAAGCCAGCCCCTTTTTGCATTTCAGTGAGAAGAGTCTACCACGGGGGCGCGCCATCAAATGACGTGGACGCGCCTCCCTCAAGGTTTCAAAAAAAAAATTCGCCCACGATTTTCGGGTGCGCGCTTAGCCAAGATCTCCTCGCCTTCAACGCTCAGCCAGACAAAGTAGTGTTACTCCAATATGTTGATGATTTATTACTGGCTTCCCCCACAGAAAAAGACTGTTTATCCGCCACAAAAGCCTTGCTACATCTGCTAAGCCAAGCAGGTTACAGAGTTTCTAAAAAGAAAGCACAAATATGTAAACGCAGTGTAAAATATCTGGGCTTCCAGTTAACAGGTACCAAACGTGCACTGGGGGCAGAAAGAAAAGAAGCAGTATGCCGCATACCCCATAGACCAGGAGGCAAGTCCGTGAGTTCCTGGGAGCTGCAGGCTTCTGCCGCCTGTGGATCCCCAACTTCGCCGATATTGCCAAGCCGCTTCATCAAGCCACCAAGGGGGGAGAACTAGACCCCTTTCATTGGAAAGAAGAGCAAACAGCAGCGTTCCAGAAATTAAAGACTCTGCTGATGGAAGCTCCTGCACTGGGCCTGCCAGATCATAGCAAGCCCTTCCAGCTGTTCGTGCATGAACATAATCAAACAGCAACAGGAGTATTGGTCCAGACCTTTGGCTCATGGCTGAGGCCTGTGGCCTACCTCTCCAAGCAACTCGACCCTGCGGCCTACCCCCATGCCTGAAAGCAGTGGCTGCCACCGCAATGCTGATAGCAGAAGCAGACAAGCTGACCCTTGGACAGGTTCTTCATGTCAAGGTGCCCCACGCTGTCAAGGCTCTGCTGGATGTCAAAGGAGGTTACTGGTTCAGCAACAGCCGGATGACGAAGTACCAAGCCATGATGTGTGAAAATCCACGGGTTCATTTGGACCTCATCGCTACCTTAAACCCTGCTACTTTACTGCCTGACTGTGAAGAGGATCCAGATCATGAATGCCTCCAAGTTATGGAAGAAGTGTTCAGTAGCAGGCCAGATTTGAAAGACGTACCCCTAGACAAATACGATCTACAGCTATTCACTGATGGTAGCAGCTATATGGATGATGGGAAGAAAGTCTCCGGCTATGCAGTGGTCTCAACAGAAGAAGTCATCGAAGCAAAGCCACTGCCAGGCCATACATCTGCACAATTGGCCGAAATAACAGCTTTAACCAGAGCCCTTGAAATCTCTGAAGGCAAAAGGGTAAATATCTACACAGATTCCAAGTACGCTTTTATGACAGTCTATGCACATGGTGCACTCTACAAAGAGAGAGGCCTACTTACGTCTTCAGGACAACAAATCAAATATGCGGCTGAAATCGCGGCCCTCCTGGAAGCAGTGTGGAAACCAAGTGCTGTCAGCATCATACACTGTCGTGGCCACCAAAAAGGCCATGATGAAATTCCAAAAGGTAACAGACGCGCGGACCAGGCCGCAAAAGCAGCTGCAAAACCGCCACCGCCAACAGGAGATCAAGCTACAGTACTGATCTGCAAGCAAGAACCTCAACCTTCCATGCCAAATTACGAGTTCTATATGAATTTGAAAAAGTTTGAACCCCACGGCGAGTTCATTGAACAAAATACTGCACAAATGGCAAGATGATTATGAACTGTTGGAACTCAATCATGATTATATTCAATGGTTTTTCCCAACTCGGACACAAGGCCGAAATTTCTACTCTACTCCCCTAAATCCGCAAGAGACACGCCTAATGGTTAACACCTCAGAAGTTCAGCAAAGACTGCGCAGGGCCTACAAGATGATGCTGAAATTCTTCGGCGTAAAAATAGTGGGGGAGGAGGAAGACAAAGAAATAACAGAAGTTGAACGAGCAGAAAATTTCGCGTCACGTTTTGAAAATTTGACAATCAATCCTCACAATAATCTACGAATCACACGAATACTGCACAGTCTGGGAGATTGGGAGCAGAAAAATATCAAGTCCCACTGGTGAGGTTCTTCCTCAAGGAGATCCTTATCAAGAACAGACTGCCAGAATGAAGAAAAGTGCAATGAACTTTTTCATACCAGCAGTAAGAGATTCACAAGACAGACAAGATTTGTTATTTTTCGCATGGCGATACTATTTCCCAAAAGTATCCAGAACTGTTTGCAACAACTTGCCCGGCTACTGGGCATCACCTGGAAGCTACATATCGCCTACAGGCCCCAAAGTTCGGGAAAAGTTGAAAGAATGAACCGTACCCTAAAGACTTTGATGTCCAAACTGTGCCAAGAGACGTCATTGAGCTGGTTGGACTTGCTGCCGATAGTCCTTTTGCACATTAGGTGCAGACCAACCCCCCAATTGAAGCTAAGTCCGTACGAACTTATGTTTGGACGGCCAACCCCTCTAATTAATGGACTAAGGGGGGACCTTCGGGCATTGGGAGAAACTAAACTAAATGATCAGGTAGTAATGCTGGGTAAATCAATGCAGAAATTAAATACTTGGGTGGGGAATAATATACTGCATTTTCTGTATTCTTCACTGTATAAGTATTGTCCGGGTGACTCAGTATGGGTAAAAGAGTGGAAAAATGATCCACTAGGTCCAAAATGGAGAGGTCCTTATCTTGTCCTGTTATCAACCCCCACAGCAGTAAAGGTTGCCGAGGTGGTCCCGTGGCTATATCACTCCAGAGTGAAAGCAGCTGCAGCCAGTCCTGAACCAGCATGGAAGGTCGTTACCAACGAGACCAACCCGCTGAGGCTGAAGCTGACAAAGACCACAGCCATGAGCACCTAAATGATCCTAACCCAGATAATACAGAGGATCAACAAGTGGGTGTTTTGATGGGCACAGGTCCTGACCACCCGCCAACGGGGGATACCCACAGGGTGCTTTTTAGGGGCCCGGCCCCCACCCTTGATCATCCAGAAATGTTTTTTACTTTTGAAATTCCGGTGGGGAGGGATTGGGTTTATGTGACTGTGAAAAGAATTGCCCAAGGAATTCTGACATTCGGGGCATTTGTGATGCTGATTTTATATCTTGCTAATTTGATTTATGGACTCTCGCGTGGAGTATGCTCTAATTGTACGGGCAATGTGGGGAAAGTGGATATTTCCCATATCTGGAATGGTACGCACCCGGTGATGGAGAACCGTACCATGTGGAGACAAAAACGAGAGGCGCTATCTGGAACCAACCCAAGAGGACACTTACTTGTGCAATTTAAATATGTTTATGCTAAAAAGTCTGGGCAAACCGCATGCTGGGTGTGTAGTAGACTGCACCCAGAGACAATTCATATACCATTTGCCTCTGTTCCAATGAATTTGAGTATGTTTGTATCAGGGAATGTCACAATACATGCTGTCGATGCACCAAGGGAAAAGACAGAATCAGTCAGTCCCGGGTACCCCATAATAGGACCAGTGTATCCACCAGAATGGTGTTTTCAACTAGGACCAGATAAAGAAACAAATAACGAGGGTGGGTTATGTAACTCAAGTCAGTTCAACTGGACATCATACATTTACATATTCAAAACAGGACAAAAGGCGAATTATTTATACATACGATGCAGGCAAATCACTAGAGACCAAGAGGCGGTGATTGGGAATGTGACCAATGGGAGGCAGGGTGCAGTTGATATGATGAGACGGCTGAGACACCTTGCAATAGAGATATCAAAGGGAACACTACATTCATCACCATTTATAGTGAAAGGAGGGTACCAGGTATGCTGTGAAAGGGTGTGTTACACATGGGTACCACCAACAATAACGGGAATGTGTTATTTGTCTAAGCTGGTCCCAATCCAGAGACTAAGGGGAGAAGACACAAACACAGACACAGAACTACACCCTAGGTACCCACTGGTGTTTGAGAGACCAAAGAGAGAGTTGTTTGCGAAGATGGATCGAATATGGACATGGTTGCCAGCATGGACTGGATGGGGAGGAGAGATGATGAGGAGATTGAATAGCTATGTCAATTTGATGGATGAGATTCTGAATAGAACCAGTATGGATATCCAGCTGCTGAATCTGGAAATGCGTGAGTTGCGAAAGGTGCAGATGATACATGATATGGCGCTTGAGCAGATCAGTGCGGCCTTGAATGGATTGTGTGAAATGACAATGCACTATGAATGTTGCACCTTCATCAGAAACACTACACATGAAGTCCCAGATTATTACCAGGTAATTCAAGATCACCAAGAGAAGGTAGCACAGTTGCAGGGTATAGCCAGGAGGATTGCTGCCGAAGGCTGGAATCCGCTCCGTGGGTTTGGAGCAATGGGAGAATGGTTTGGTTCTATCTCACGGATTGGATCCATGATACTCCTGATAGTGGTGATCTTGATCATAGGGATACTGATATACCGCATAGGGCTATGTTTATGGCCACTGTGCAAAACAGCACTGACACCTACACAAACACAGAAGATACCACTGATAATTCCACAGGGTATGTTCCCAGTGAAAGAAACCCCCCCCTTTTCAAGGAGTTTCAGAATAGTGGAGTGTAATGGCTACAAGTGCCAGGAAAAGATCCTGACACTTGAGCCAAGGGGGAATGAAGTGGAAATAGGCTGGAAGATGGCCGCCATTGTACACAGGCGGCCATCTTGTTCAGAATATTGGTTCACTTGTATATAACTAGACAAGTTTGTAGCTGAAACTAGAATGAGGTATACGTAGAAATTTAGGAATGCGTTTAGATTAGCAGAAAAGCAATTAAAGCTTTATGAAAGATCTCTGCTGTTCCTGGCACGGAGGAGAAAAGCGACTCAAGGTCGTTGGGCCCGCAGAAAGACAAAGGAGTAGAGATCAGGCCAGGTGCCATCTGTAACAAGTGATTGTAGGCGCAAGGGAGGAGGGCGCAGCCCGGAACAGTAAGAGCAATTAATTATGATTTACTGAAACTAACACAAAGTTTGCCAATATACAGCCAATTAATGGAATGTCTTTGTATTAGCCAAAGGGAGGTATTAACCCACGTGGGGTGGAATAAAGTGTCATTCGGAGGTGGGCTAACTGGGATGTACCTAATTACGTATTTTTGGGTATAAGATCCCTTGCACGGTGAAAAGGGGGGCTCACTCTTTGCGATTCAATCCTGTGTGAGCACTTGTGTGAACGACACAATAAACGTTTGCCTTTCCTGAAGAGACTCGTGTTCTGACAATCCTTACTTGTGCCCGGTCCGGCGCCGTCTTGAAAGTGAATCTGTTTTTGTCCGCCTACATAATGTCAGTGTGTGTGTGTGTGTGTGTGTGTGTGTGTGTAATGTCAGTGTGTGTGTGGTGTGTGTGTGTAATGTCAGTGTGTGTGTGATGTGTGTGTGTAATGTCAGTGTGTGTGTGTGTGTGATGTGTGTGTGTGTGTGTGTGTAATGTCAGTGTGTGTGTGTGTGTGATGTCAGTGTGTGTGTGTATGTCAGTGTGTGTGTGTGTGTGTAATGTCAGTGTGTGTGTGTTCACGGTTTTGTCCTTTTTCATTCAGATCGCTGTACGTCGTCATGCCGCTTTAATGAAGCTGAGCCGGGGACATGTCCAGGTCCAGTTCTCCCGATTCCTCGCTCTCCATCTCATCCCTCCTGGCCAGTTGCAGTCTGAGCCGCAGCGGCAGCTCGTCCCGCTCCTCCGCTGCCGTCACATACAAGGACCGGCTGTACGACTCCGCCAGCAAGGCGCTGGAGGCATATATCCGGGACTACGAGGAGGGCCTCCAGTCTCCTCTTCAGACGGGGAAGATCTCCCTCGGTGGGTCTGCCAGGGCTCGTCCTCCTGCCGCTAAAAGAGGCGCTTTACCTTTTGTATTCAGGGTCCGGGGCCCCGGCCACTGCCGCGTGGACTCATAGAGGGTCATTTTGGGGCAATTCTTCTCTTCACAAAGCTTTCAGTTTCAGATAAATGGACTCTGAAATACGCCGCGTTCTGCTGCGATTTGACGCCGCCGAAATTGTCCCATAGAGAACGATCGACTAGTCTATTATCAGACGCCAAATGCCAGCGACCTGACCGGCTCCCTGTGATTTCAATCCCGCAGGGTTAAACCGGCGAATCATTAAGCTGCAACATCATACATGGAAAATCACCGGGGGTTTATTTCACGAAAACCTTTTATTTTTTTTTAAAAATTTAAAAAAAAAATCCTTACTTTATTTTGTAATTTTTTTTTTCTTATTTTATAATTCTTTAATTCTGTTTTTTATTTTTTTTGTTTAAGGATCTTTTATTTAGACACATTTTTACTACATTTCTATTGGTTTAAGCTCATGGTTTTTTTTTTTCTGCTGGGTGGAATTCGAGGCTAAATTTGGTGTTTTTTTGTTAACGTCCGATAACAGCTTCGGTGATTCCACTTTTCGCAAATTACAGTGAACATTTGCTAAATGGTGAATTCGCCAAATTTTCGACACTATGGAATCACCGAAATGGAGTTAAATCGCCAGGTTAGCCGGTGGTTCGCAGCGGATTGGCGATCCTTTCAGCCTGTCCTGTTTCAGTTTTCCTGCAGGAGGCCACATTGTGTCCCATACACGTCACCAAGAGTTTCAGTCTTCAGGACAGCTCGGTAACCAGACGGGCACAATGTCTCCTACATTAGCTGGCGAAGCGGTGACCTGGGCACCGGAATCCTGAAACGCCTGGAAAGAGGTCATGTGATTCAGTAGGGTAGCTGTAGTTTAGAAGTTGCTTGTCCCCTGTATTCTCCACGTTCCCAAGTCCACTAAACCCAGGCCGTGGACCAGCTCTGCGACGTGTTCTTGTCAGCGGGCAACGCGGCAAACGAGTGTTTGATCAATACATTGCTGACTGCACTTTAATATCTAGTGGTGTATCCCTTGTTTGGCCACTAGGTGGCAGCGAGCGTGCATTAAACCATATGAGAAACTCATGAACCAATGGAACCGTGATAGATCCACAAAGATACAATAAATGGAGCAATATTAGAGGAAAACACACAATATAGAGATAACGCAGCGTCGGGATTTAGTGGGAGATCTTTTTATTCCACCCAGGTGGACCCGGCAATGTTTCGACTCGATCTGACTCTTTTTCAAGCCGGCTAAATCCTGGCGTTGCGTTATCTCTTCTTGCTGGCCTCCCTCTCTTCCCCCTCCCCCTACAATCCATTCTGAATGCCTCTGCCAGGCTCATCCACCTCACCTGCCGCTCTGTCACTGCTGCTCGGCATTGCCGGAGGATCGCCTGAGAATAACATCATGGTGCGATGTCATTTACGCGGGGAGGCCCATAAAAGAGTCGTCTGACCTCCAGGAAATCAGGACGCCGCCGGACGAGAGAGAGGTGAGTATCTCTGGCAGGGCTCCGGCTAGCGGAGGACGTGTGGGGAACGTCCCCCGCATACAGCGGAGTTAATGAGGATGTTCCCCACACGTCCTCCGCAGCCAAGGGGTTAATCTGCAGCAAAAAGTCTCTTTATTTAAGAGCATTTTTTCGTCACATTTCTTACACAGATTTTCTTTTAATGTTTTTTTTCTGTAACAGACCTTTTTATTATTATTTATAGGACGTTTATGTTAATTCCAGACATTTTCGTTCAGTAGCTTTAATGCAAACAGCGTTTCAATTTTGACACTTTCAATCATTCTGTATTGGGTTTTTTTAACCCGTTCGTCAGCTTGCCGTCTTTTCCTGGCGGCTGGTCGGTGCTGTGTTCTGCGGATCGTCGGCTTCTTTCGGATGTGTTAGGCCGCGTAGTGATTCGATATGTCGGATCGTGTCGGCTGCTTTTTTTCTCGGCAGATTTTCAGCTTTGGTGATTTTTCTGGGGTTTTGGGGCGGATTCTTGGATCCGTTCCTGCACTCCGGGGACCCTGCGGTGAATGCTGAATTTGATCCCACAAGGTGCGGGGAACGAGAGCAGCGACGTGTCGGCGACATTTCGGTGCGTTCTGAATAAACGCTTATGAAGTTTGGTTGAATTGCTTTTTGGTGACTTTTCTTATCACTTTTATTGTTATTGTGTAATAAGTGAATTTACATTATATGCAATACCTGTGCAATATTTCCTTCTGAATGGGCTTTCGTGGGGTTTTGCCACAACAAACAACCCTTGGGCATTAATAAGGTACAGCCGCTCCTCTTGGCTCTACTTCATGTGAGTTTTTATCTTGGTTTGGTTTATTACACAATACGCACTATTATTGTCACAATCGTGGAAGCGGAGTATACAGAGACCACATGCAGGGACACGGCAAACAGGCAGCTTGTAGCGGAAACTCCGGTGAATTTATTTACAAACAGGTGATACGTGTCCGGCAGGTGTAGGATACAAATAAGGGAATGACATACATACAGTACGGTGTAAAGGTTTAGGCCACGCGGTGAAACGTGCGTTTGGTTACAGTTTTTGCTCGTTTTGGATCCCTGAGACTTTTCCTTAACTTGCTGCTTTGTTGCTGTTTTTGGATGAGTTCTTATGCTTGTCTCTAGGTGGGGTTTGCGCGTGTGGAAGCACATATGAGGGAGGGCCAGCACAGAAATCAACAGCGACGGGGAAAGTGATTGATGCAAGTGGGGGACATATGGATATTTATATTGCGATCAACTGTCACTTTCAAGACAGAGCGGCCGCCTGCGCCTCTACCTGAACGTGGCTCTGGGACTTCAGGCTGTTCTCCTGCGAGATGTCAAACATAAGGATATGATGTCACACAGCTGTGTATGATGTCACAGGGCTGCGACCGACTGCTCTACTTAAAAAACAATTGCTTTGTTTATCTACCACACCAGCCGACCCAAATGTAAAGAAACATTTTTTTTTTTTTTTTAATACAGCCTGCCCTTCCAAGCGGGGGCTGTCTTTAACCCCTAGGGCTGGATTGAGATTTCAGCTCCAACAGGCGCTGCATCGGGTGCCCTCCCGGAGCTGGCAGGCATCTTGGATGTTGGCCAAGCTTCCGCGATCTTCCCCTGACGACGTCAGTTCTGGAATTAACCTTAACGTCCGATCCATGGCAGCCAGGGGTTAATGTTTGGTATTGCTGGAATGGCCAGAGCATTAATGCGGGAATGCGAGTATTAATGCGGGAATATTTTTCCCATTTCAATTATAATGTGAACAATGATGCTGCACTAATGAATTTTTTCTATGGGGGCGTTTACAAAAAAATCACATAATTTCCCCCAAAAAAATGAGTCAGTTTTTACTGGTTTTGCTCATCATGTTTAAACGCGATTTGAAGTCACTTTTTTTATACGACCCAGACATATTATATATCGTTCTTTCCGGCAGATTCATAATATATCATTATTATATGTATACGTCACGTCCTGCCAGAATATTATAACAAAAAATGCAATAAATTGAATTTTGAATCCACTACAGCGTGTAAACATGTTTTTTTTCGCATTTTATCATGCGAGCGTTTGCGGTTATATTTTCTATGGGGTGCACTTGTTAAAAAAAAAAATTAGAAATGGGGACTCGTTATGATTTTTGGCAAATGGCCCCCATTAGTGCAGCATCATTCTTCATATTATAATTGAAATGGGATCAATATTGCTGCATTAACTAAACAAAAAAAAAATCTTTTATTTATTTATGACAATGTAGCTTTCATACCACATTTAATGTTAAGCCAAGGTTTCATTAGTGAAAAGGGAGGCCTCTGTTTACCATATAAGGTCGTTGTGCTGTGAAAGCCACGCCCACTTGTGATGTCATGTGATGTCATAGTAGGACAGTATATTAGAGGAGGCTCACACTCTCTGAGCTCAGACTCTGCGTTTGATGAAGAGGATAGGTAAGTCAATCACGCACGGTAGATGAGCGGTACAGCCTGGGAGAAGATGAGGACAGACGGCGATTTTTATTTTACTTGTCCAAAAGGTTCTTTCCTTTTAATATCGCTCCAGGGCCAGACAGGTTTTCTGTATAGCCGATCGCCTTAAAATGGGGTCAGGAAGGAATTTTTCCCTTGGACGCCTTCCTAGAAGGATGTCCAAGGTTTTTCGCCTTCCTCTGGAGTCGATGGAAGGAATCTTTTGGACAGGTGTTTTTGTTTTAAAAAAAAAAAATAATAAGTGAAAAAATAGATGAAACAACCTCTCTTCCTTCCCTCACCCTCTCTCTCTTCCTTCCCTCACCCTCTCTCTCTTCCTTCCCTCACCCTCTCTCTCTTCCTTCCCTCACCCTCTCTCTTCCTTCCCTCACCCTCTCTCTCTTCCTTCTCACTCTCTCTCTCTTCCTTCCTCACCCTCTCTCTTCCTTCCCTCCCTCTCTCTCTTCTTCCTCACCCTCTCTCTCTTCCTTCCCTCACCCTCTCTCTCTTCCTTCCTCACCTCTCTCTTCTTCTCACCCCTCTCTCTTCTTCCTCACCCTCTCTCTCTTCCTTCCCTCACCCTCTCTCTCTTCCTTCCCTCGCCCTCTCTCTCTTCCTTCCTCGCCTCTCCCTCTCTTCCTTCCCTCACCCTCTCTCTCTTCCCTACCCTCTCTCTCTCTCCTTCCTCACCCTCTCTCTTTCCTTCTCACCCTCTCTTCCTTCCCTCCCTCTCTCCTCCTTCCTCACCCCTCTCTCTCTTCCTTCCCTCACCCTCTCTCTCTTCCTTCCCTCACCCTCTCTCTCTCTTCCTTCCCTCACCCTCTCTCTCTTCTTTCCCTCACCCTCTCTCTCTCTTCTCCCTCTCTCCTCTCTCTTCCTTCCTCACCCTCTCTCTCTCTTCCTTCCCTCACCCTCTCTTCTCTTCCTTCCTCACCCTCTCTCTCTCTTCCTTCCCTCACCCCTCTCTCTCTTCCTTCCTCACCCTCTCTCTCTCTTCCTTCCCTCCCTCTCTCTCTTCCTTCCCTCACCCTCTCTCTCTCTTCCTTCCCTCACCCTCTCTCTCTCTTCCTTCCCTCACCTCTCTCTCTCTCCTTCCCTCGCCCTCTCTTCTCTCTCTTACCTCACCCCTCTCTCTCTCTTCCTTCCCTCACCCTCTCTCTTCCTTCCCTCACCCTCTCTCTCTTCCTTCCCTCACCCTCTCTCTCTCCTTCCCTCACCTCTCTCTCTTCTTCCTCACCCTCTCTCTCTTCCTTCCCTCTCTCTCTTCCTTCCCTCACCCTCTCTCTCTTCCTTCCCTCACCCCCTCTCTCTCTCTTCCTTCCCTCACCCCCTCTCTCTCTCTTCCTTCCCTCGCCCTCTCTCTTCCTTCCCTCACCCTCTCTCTCTCCTTCCCTCACCCTCTCTCTCTTCCTTCCCTCACCCTCTCTCTTCCTTCCCTCACCCTCTCTCTCCTTCCCTCACCCTCTCTCTTCCTTCCCTCACCCTCTCTCTCTTCCTTCCCTCACCCTCTCTCTCTTCCTTCCCTCACCTCTCTCTCTTCCTTCCCTCACCCTCTCTCTTCTTCCCTCACCCTCTCCTCTCTTCCTTCCCTCACCCTCTCTCTCTTCCTTCCCTCACCCTCTCTCTCTTCCTTCCCTCACCCTCTCTGTCTTCCTTCCCTCACCCTCTCTCTCTTCCTTCCCTCACCCTCTCTCGCTCTCCCTCCCTCACCCTCTCTCTCTCCCTTCCCTCACCCTCTCTCTCTTCCTTCCCTTGCCCTCTCTTCCTTCCCTCACCCTCTCTCTCTTCCTTCCCTCTCTTCCTTCCCTCACCTCTCTCTCTTCCTTCCCTCTCTTCCTTCCCTCTTCCTTCCCTCACCCTCTCTCTCTTCCTTCCCTCACCTTCTCTCTCTCTTCCTTCCCTCACCCTCTCTCTCTTCCTTCCCTCACCCTCTCTCTCTTCCTTCCCTCACCCTCTCTCTCTCTTCTTCCTCACCCTTCTCTCTCCTTCCTCACCCTTCCTCTCTCTTCCTCTCACCCTCTCTCTCTTCCTTCCCTCACCCTCTCTCTCTCTTCCTTCCCTCACCCCTCCTCTTCCTTCCCTCACTTTCCTCTCTTTCCTTCCCTCACCCTCTCTCCTTCCCTCACCCTCTCTCTCCTTTCCTCACACCTCTCTCTCTCCTTCCCTCACCTCTCTCTCTTCCTTCCCTCACCCTCTCTCTCTTCCTTCCCTCTCTTCCTTCCCTCACCCTCTCTCTCTCTCCTTCCTCCCCTCTCCCTCTCTCTCTCTCTCTCTCTTCCTTCCCTCACCCTCTCTCTCTCCTTCCCTCACCCTTCTCTCTCTTCTTCCCTCCCTCTCTCTTCCTTCCCTCACCCCTCTCTCTCTTCCTTCCCTCACCCTCTCTCTTCTTCTCCCCTCTTCTCTTTCTTCCCTCACCCTCTCTCTCTTCCTTCCCTCACCCTCTCTCTCTTCCTTCCCTCACCCTCTCTCTCTCTCTTCCTTCCCTCACCCTCTCTCTCTCTCTTCCCTCACTCTCTCTCTCTTCCTTCCCTCACCCCCTCTCTCTCTCTTCCTTCCCTCACCCTCTCTCTCTCTTCCTTCCCTCACCCTCTCTCTCTCTTCCTTCCCTCATCTTTCTCCTCCTCACCCTCTCCTCTCCTTCCTCTCTCTCTTCTTCCCCTCTCTCTCTCTCCTCTTCTCTCTCCCTCTCTCTCTTCCCTCCTCTCTTCCTTCCTCTCTCCTTCCTCTCTTCCTTCCTCACCCTCCCTCTCTTCCTTCCCTCACCTCTCTCTCTTCCTTCCCTCACCCCTCTCTCTCTTCCTTCCCTCACCCTCCTCTCTTCCTTCCCTCGCCCTCTCTCTTCCTTCCCTCACCCCTCTCTCTTCCTTCCCTCACCCTCTCTCTCTTCCTTCCCTTACCCTCTCTCTCTTCCTTCCCTCTCTTCCTTCCCTCTTCCTTCCCTCACCCCCTCTCTCTCTTCCTTCCCTCGCCCTCTCTCTTCCTTCCTCGCCCTCTCTCTTCCTTGTTCCTTCCCTCGCCCTCTCTCTTCCTTCCCTCACCCCTCTCTTCCTTCCCTCACCCTCTCTCTTCCTTCCCTCATCCCTCTCTCTCTCTTCCTTCATGCTCTGGCCTTTCTAATGATAGCAAACATGACCCTGTTAGCTGCCAGAAGTCGGGAGAAATCTGGGTTCAAAGGAACCCCCTATCTTTCCTTAGGAGTCAATGAGGACGTTCCCCACACGTCCTCAGCAGTGAAAGAGTTAAACGTGATTTGAAGCCACATTTTATTATACGACCCAGACATATTATATATCGGTCTTTCCGGCAGATTCATAATATATCATTATTATATGTATACGTCACGTCCTGCCTGAATATTTATAACAAAAAATGCAATAAATTGAATTTTTAATAATCTACAGCGTGTAAAGTGTCTTTTTTTCACATTTTATCATACGAGCCTTTGCGCTTACATTTTATACTAGGTGTTAAGGCTGCCGGGAGGGCCGTCTATTGCTGAGGATCTGGCTGCTCTGCACTCCATTGGGGGGTTGCAAGGGCATTGAGGGTACAGAAGTTTTGTTTTGGAGGGTTACGGGGGCAGTGGGGGCACAGAAGGTGGTGTGGGGGGTGCAGAAGGTGATGGGGGTTTTGCAGTAGGTGCGTGGGGGGGTTTTGCGGGGGAGTTTTCAGGAGGTGCGCGCATGGTGGGAGGTTTGCAGGAGGTGGTGTGGGGGTGTTTGCAGTTTGCTGGAAGTGCTAACTGATTCTGCAGAAGCACAGGGTGTATCTGCCGCAAGGCAGTCTAGTTTGCGTCAGGTGGCAGAATCTGGGGGGGAGGGGTTAAAAACATGCTGGGGTTCCGGCTCGAAATGCTCTGTCTAACATCGCTTTACGTGCTCCTTTTACGTGTCCTCGAGGCTCTCGTCTAGCCATCAGATGTCAGTGTGGGGTCCGAGACAGATCCTGCCCCTGCAGCCCCCTGGAGATCATCTTAGAAGGTCCAGGGAGTGACCCATCACCCGCAGCAGCTGCCGGAGACACTGTGTGACAGCCTCAAGCTGCCCGGCTCCCAAACTTCATAGAAGACAGTAAATATTAAAATCAAATAAAAAGTGTGCACTGCCCATTATCTTGAGTTTTATTGCTGTGGATCCAGTCTACGCCTACACGCACTGCCCTCTTTACAGCAATCATAGAGCCTTACATGGGGGGGTGGGTTTGTGTTGCCTAGCGCAGCTCAAAACTATAACACACCACTGATTGTGCACCCCGGGTTATTTCCAGATGTTATATTCGGTGGCGTCACTAGGATTGGTGTCACCCGGTGCAGTAACTCATGGTGTCACCCCCCCCCCGAGTTTTACGCTTTCTTTTTTAACTACTCTTACTCATAAATCAGTAACTCCCATATAACACTGAATGCTCATACACGGCGCACGTTACTGTGAGGTTTATTGCTGTGGATTCTGTGATACACTCATGCACACCACACATTACTGTGAGGTTTATTGCTGTGGAGCTCTGTAAAATGCTCACACACAAATTTTGGCAAACTGCCAGCAAGTACGGTGCCTGTTCGAAGACAGTGAAAGTCTCCATAGAGAAGTAATGGTTCATCTTTTCAGAGACATCGAACAGCAGAGAAATATCCTGCTGTTCGGTGGTATCATTCGGAGGGTTAGTTCAGGGAACACCATAGGTTTCAATGTTAAAAATCTTTCATTTCTTATTCAATATCTAATAAACCGTTTATTCCTTTAATCTGTAGTAAAAAGTCTTTTATTTATTGATATTTTTTTTCAGTATCTTTTTAGGCATTTATCAAAAAAAATTCTTTTTTTTTTCTTCAATAGCGTTTTTTCTTTTTTCTGTAACGGACCTTTTTATTATCATTCGTAGGATCTTATGTGTTAATTCCAGACATTTTCGTTCAGTAGTTTTTTTGAAAACAGCCAGCGACGGCTTTGCCGCAGCATTCAGTGGCTGATTCCCTGCACTTCAGGGACCCTGCAGTGAATTCACTTGGGAAATTTGATTCCCCAAAGTGCGGGGAACAACAGAACACTGAAATGTCTGCGTCATTTCGGTGCTCTGTGAATTTCCCCTTTAGGCTAGGGTCAGACGAAAGCAGTTTTAACGTGCGTTTAGCCGCATGAAATCACGGCCGTGCTAGCAGCAAATGACGTCCAATGCCGGGGAACACACGAAGTACGGCCGCACGAATGTTCGTCCGCCACGCAGTGGCAAACGACATTTTTTCTAGAACGTCAACTCTGTGGATCAGTGGCGTACGTGGGGGGGCTGCCGTGGCGGGCGCAAATTATCTTAGGGGCGGCATATTTCAAAAGAAAATTTGCGCCTAAGATTACAGCCAGCAGCCGGTCAGGAAGGGAGAAGGAGGTTGTGCAGGCGATGCGTCAGCACTCAGAAGCTGCTTGAGCGAGTCATTGTGACCGAGCACGCCGGCGCAGCTTCATTCCTGGTCTGTGGTGTGGGGAGGGTTAGCGGCCTGCCGAGCAGGAGAATCAGCTGGCGGAGGAAGTCAGAACAGCGTTTGCCACAGGTCATCTGGGTGGACGGGTGAGTGAGTCTGCATCCAGCAATGTGCAGGGTTCATTTCTAAAGTAAATGAAAGTTTAAAAGTCCTTAATGCCAGAGACAGTGATCTACTCTGGATACTGCGTTACAGCAACGGCAGCAAGTGCAGGTCCTGCCTGTATGCCTGACTGCCCCCCCCGGTGAACTTTCACACCATATCCTTAAATATCTTGTGTGAAGCCAGGCTCGCAAAATCCATGTTGAAGCAGCCAGCTGTGATTATGGGCCCCTGCCCCATCCACTACAGTTTGAAATCTAAGCCACTGTTCAACAGTGTGTCTGTGTGTCTCTGTCTGTGTCCTCTGTGTTTCTTCTACTGTGAGTTAAATTGCTGTAGAGCTCTAATACACTTACACACAACACACATTACTCTGAGTTAGCCATATTTTTATTATTTAATTCTTTAAATAATTTTATATTTTTTAATAATTGTTATTTTAAATTATTTTGCTTGTTGTATTATTTAATAAACTTTGGTATTAATTTTAGTAATTTTAATATTTGTCATTTTACTATATTTTAATAATATTTCATCTATTTTAATAATTAATTAAAGAGACACTATGCCCTTATCCTTGGCTCATGTATGGTCAGGCAGTGGAGGCAGAAAGCTGATTTTAATGCAATTAATGGTGCTGTCCAAAACGCAACAATGCAAACGGTGTGAAGCCGTTACTTCGCGCCACATCACAGGAAAAGCTGCTATTTACAAACTCTAACTGCGCTTCAGTCCGCAATCAGCACATGTTGAGTGTTAGAGAAAACTAGGTGATTTGAATATAATAATATTCACGGCCCCCTGGGAGTCCTGTAAAAGCCCTCATTCTGCTGCTGCTCTGAATCCCTCTGGACTCTAGAGTGAACAATGAATGGCATTATAAACTAAATTGGAATAAGGTAAATTAAATGGGGACATAATAAAAATATAGTAATGAGGCTAAATGTAAGCATCCAGTGTTGCTAGCCCTGTAATGTCCTGCTTAAAATAATTTTCTTTAAAATTTGACACAAGTTTACAACATTTTAAGGGGTATTACGTGCCGAATTGCCAATGAATTGCACCAAATGGTGTTTCAACAGTATGGTGAATTTTTGTGGCAATTTGTCTATTTCACACACCGCAATTTCTTGCTTGCCCGGGCGCTGAAACCCAGCTACGCCACTGTACGGACGTACAGAGTGCGCTGCGGCCGCTAGAGGCGTGTTTGCGTGATTGGGAGACGTCAGACGCTGCTAATGTCCGGCCAACATAACGTCCAGACACAAAAAGTGTTTTATTGATCATCCGTACAAAATCACGGACGAGAAGGAGCATCGTATGACCGCTATAGCGTACTCCGTGAAAAAATGCGTCCATTCGTTCGAACGCACTTTTTCACAGACAACGCGAAAATGCGTTTGTCTGACCCTAGCCTAAGTGGTGGTTTTATTGACGGCCCCTGGAAAGCGCCAGCCTAGGCCTTGCCTACCCAGGACATACTTGAAGATGAGAGATATCAGAAATCTCTATGTATCCTTCCTGGTAAAATATTTTTCTGTTTTAAACCCCCCCCCCCTTGTGACACCCCCCCCTTGTGACACCACTGGTTATATTGCAGGACCCAGACATATTATAAATCCTTATTTTCAGCAGACTCGTCAGATTCACAATATATCATTATTATATGTATACATGTCCTGCTAGAATGCTATAATGAAAAATGCAAAATAAATGTAAATTTCCATTCAGATTTCAATCCTTTACACCTTGTAAAATTATTTCACATTTTATAATCCATACCTTTGTGGTTATATATTCTATGGGGTACTCTTGTAAAAAAAATGATGGTAGATACTCGAGTATAGCGCGACCTAAATATAACGCGATGGATAGAGATTTATTATGGAAATGAGAGAATACTCAAGACTCGAATATAACGAGTGGAGCAAAATTATAAAAGTATACTGTACCGGTAAACCATTAAAATCCTTCCAGGTTCTCTTAACACAGTCAGGCTCCCCCTCAGGCCAGGGTGCTCTGCTCTAGAATGATTGCAGTTGTTACCAAGTATGAAGCCACCGGCCATCCGTCTCCTTGCGATTAAGATGGCCGGCGGATGCGAGCGTGGTGAATGATTGGCTTAAACTGAGCATGCCCTATAGAAACATAGAAAAATGTCGGCAGATAAGAACCTTTCGGCCCTTCTAGTCTGCCAAATTACATGGATACTTTACCTGGTTTTATCTTTTTTTTTAGGATAGCCTTATGCCTATTAGGGATGAGCTGTTCGGGTTCGGACGGTTCGGAGTTCGACCCGAACTTTGGAAGTTCTAAAGTTCGGGAATTTCGAACTTTTTGGGTCTGTTCGGTTCGAGTTCGAAAAAAAAAAAAAAAATTTGAAAAAAGTATAGAAAATGCTTAAAAAAATACTAAAAAATCTAGAAATAAAGAGACTCTTTACTGCAGAATATTATAAGCAACGGTTTATTTGATATTGAATTAAAAACTAATGTGTACGTGGAAAGATTATCAACTCTAAATTACCTCTGTTCACAAACAGGCATAACACCAGGTGTTTTTAGTCTGGTAATCAATTTGATACATTGTACAATATACTAAGGGTGGGGTGGTGTCTGCTTCTGATTTGAGATTTGAGAATTAACTTCCCTAAAACATCCTAATATGCTGCATTTAACCCTTTCGCTGCTGAGGCTTTTACCACCTCTGTGCTGAGGTCATTTTTACCGCTTTCGCTCATCATGATTAACCGCGTTTTGTAGCCATATATGACCCAGACATATTATATATCGTTCTTTCCGGCAGACTTGGCAGATTCATAATATGTCATTATTATATGTATACGTTATGTCATGTCTGTATATTATAACAAAAATGCAATAAAATTTGAATTTTCAATAATTTATTATGTGTAAAGCGTTTTTTTTTTCACATTTTAACATGCGATCGTTTGCGGTTATTTTTCGTATAGGGTGCGCTTGTTAAAAAAATTAGAAATGGGGTCTCGGGAAAATTTTGCTTTTTTTAACAAAGGCACTGCATACAAAAATCGTTAGTGCAGCATTTTTGTTCACATTATAATTGAAATGGGAACAATATTGTTGCATTAACAAAACAAAAACAAAAAAATTTTTTTTTTTTTTTTTTAAAAAAACATTTTTCATGCTCATGTTTGGTATCCTTGGAAAGGCCATGCTCTGGCCGATCCAACGATATCAAACATTAACCCCTAGCTACCACGGATCGGTAGGAACCCCCTATCTCCACCATTGGTGGCAGCTAGGGGTTAACTCCAGAACTGGCGTCATCGTGCTATGCACGATGACGCCAGTCCTCAGGGGGAGTTCCTGGAGGTTTGGCCGACATCCAAGATGTTGGCCAGCTCCAGGAGAGGATCACGATCCGGCGCTTTTCAGCGCCGATTCGTGATCCGGCTCCCCAGGGGTTAATCACAGCCACCGTTTGGAAGGGCAGGCTGTGCCCTTCCAAACGGTGCCTGGATTAACCCCCTGCCCCCCGGCGATCGGGAGGGAGAGAGGTCCGAAGGACGTCCCCCCTCCCTTTCAGGCGCTTCCTCCGCACATGCTGGGGGGACGCCTGAATTAGATGTCATCGCGCCGCCGCGATGACATCTAATTGCTCCGCCGGGGTCCCGGAGTGCTGGGCTGACATCCAAGATGTCAGCCCGCACCGACGGACGCAGCAATCCGCCGGAATCAGCGCGTCCATGGCACAGGAGAACCACTTGGCTGGACGCGCTGAGCGCGTCCATAGCAGCCAAGTGGTTAACTTGTGTTTGAAAAAAATTCAAAATAACATCTAAGGCTAGGGTCAGATGAGCGCATTTTGTACGGACTGTGCGTCCGTGCAGTACGGACGTACTTACTGACTGACAACAAGGTAGTGGCCAAACAGTCTGTTTTTTTCAGTGACGTATTTTTTGACTGATGTAGCAGGGAAAATAAATTAAAATGAAAAAACATTCTGTCCGTCAAAAATGCTGGACGTATAAATGCAGTCCATCTGACCTCGTTTCATCACTCACATACAAAGCTACACGGACGTTGCGGACGTGGCGCACTCAGCACGTCCGTTCTAGCAGTATTACGTTCTTGCCTAACCTGCGTCCGTTTGCTGCGTCCGCCATGCATCCGCACTTCCGTGCAGACGTACTTCGTGTGTGGGGCTCCATTGGTCAGAATGCTAAGCTGCCACGGAGGTACAAATGTGCGGCAACACGGACGTGATAAATGCGCTCGTCTGACCCCAGCCTTAAGCAATGTTATTTTTCACCTCGGGATTAAACATTCACAGGGTTATTCAGAGAGCGGTGAAAAGCAGGAGAATAACTGGAGAAGTGAAAATTCTAGGTCAAAATAGCCAAACCAGAAAAATTCTCCCATTTAACTCACTTTCCAAATTGGCTATTTGGTCTAGATTGTTCTCTTCTCCTGCCAGTTCTCCTGGCTTTCACCTCTCTCTCAGGGTTGTTCAGAGAAAGGTGAAAACCAGGAGAATGGCAGGAAAAGAGAACAATCTGGACCAAATAGCCGATTTGGAAAGTGAGATAAGGCTAGGGTCAGACTAACGCATTTTTCACAGCGACCGTCAAAAAGTGCGTCCGAATGCATTGCCGTATTTTTTCACGGAATGCGCGAAAACGGTCATACGATGCGCATTTTTGTGCGTGATTTTTTACGGATCCAAACCAGGAAACTTTGGGTGTCTGGACGTTATGTTGGTCTGACGTCTCCAAATCAGGCACACACGCTGCTAGTGGACGCAGCGCACTCTGTACGTCCGTACTAGTGGTTCTACGTTCTCGAAAAAATGCGTTCATTTTCCACTTGCGTTGCGCAGCCGGACTTTCGTGCGACCGTACTTCGTATATTGGCTGTCATTGCCCGTCATTTGATGCTAGTGCGGCCGTGATTAAGTGCGCCTAAACGCATGTTAAAAATTCGCTAGTCTGACCCTAGCCTAAATGGGAGAATTTTTCTGGTTTGGCTATTTTGACCTAGAATTTTCCATTCTCCTGCTTTTCACCGCCAAAAAATCAGTAAACTTTTTCTGCGTGTCCGAAAATGTCTCCTCTTTTCATACAGACTGCCGCCCCAAGCAGTTGTTTATGGATAGATTAAAGGAAAAGCATTTACCTTCATTTGAAATGTCATTTTTTGGTTTTTACATATTTCTATACATCCTAGAAATCTGCCACTTCACGGGCAGGTTATGGGGACCTCCTAGGCACGATATTTGAAGGAATTTTTCGTTTTTATTTTTAACCCTTATTTCATGGAAAACTCACTGTCCCTTTAAAAATGTTTTTTTTTTTTTACTTTTTGTCCTTGTTTCCTGTCCCCCAGGGCACTACCCAGACCCCCATACACTTTTTATGGCAAATATCTAGCATATATGCCCTCTTGGAGGGCACTCTAAAAAGCTAATTTTCAGCCCCATTGACTTGTATGGGGTCCGAGTTCGGGTTCGGACCAGAACATTTGGAAAGTTCGGGTTCGGCTTCGAACCGAACTCGGGGAGTGTTCGGCTCATCCCTAATGCCTATCCCATGCCTGCTTAAATTCAATCACTGTTTTGGCCTCTACCACTTCAACTGGAAGGCTGTTCCATGTATCCACCACCCTCTCAGTAAAATAATGCTTCCTGATGTTACTTTTAAACCTTTGCCCCTCTTATCGAAGACTATGTCCTCTTGTTTTGCTACTTTGTTTCCTTTTAAATATACTCCCTTCCTCTACCTTGTGGATTCCCTTTACGTATTTAAATGTTTCTATCATATCTCCTCTGTCTCGTCTTTTTTCCAAGCTGTACATGTTAAGATCATTAAGCCTTTCCTGGTAACTTTTCTCCTTCAAGCCGTACACCATTTTAGTAGCCCTTCTCTGAACTCTCTCTAAGATGTCTATATCCTTCTGGAGATACGGTCTCCAGTACTGCACACAGTACTCCAAGTGAGGTCTCACCAGTGCTCTGTACAGTGGCATGAGCACCTCCCTTTTCCTACTGCTAATACCTCTCCCTACACAACCAAGCATTCTGCCAGCATTTCCTGCTGCTCTATTACATTGACTACTTACCCTTAGATCCTCTGAAATAATAACCCCTAAATCCCAACCCTCAGATGTATCAAATATTCTATATTCAGCCCTTGGGTTTTTACGTCCCAGGTGCATTATCTTGCACTTATCCACATTAAAACTCAATTGTCACAGCTCCCACCATTTTTTTAGTTTACCTAAATCATTTGTCATTTGGCTGATCCCTCCAGGAACGTCAACCCTGTTGCAAATCTTTGTGTCATCAGCAAAAAGACATTGCAGAAGGTATTAATGGAAAAGTATATCACTAATAAAAATATTAAAGAGAATGGGTCTAAGTACTGACCCAGGAGGTACCCCACTGGTAACAAGACCTTGCGCCGAATAAACTCCATTTACCACAACCCTCTGTTGCCTGTCACTCAGCCACTGCCTAATCCATTCAACAATATTGGAATCCAAGCTTAAAGATTGCAATTTATTGATAAGCCTTCTATGCGGAACAATATCAAAAGCCTTACTGAAATCTAAATAAGCAATGTCTACTGCACCACCTGTGTCTATTATTTTTACCCAATCAAAAAAATCAATAAGATTAGTTTGGCATGATCTCCCTGAGGTAAACCCATGTTGTTTCTGATCCTGTAATCTATGTGTGATGGATCCCACCTCTCCCGAATCCCGGAGTTCCTGAAGTGTTTGCAAGCATCAGGGAGCCCGCATTCACTTCAGCGAGACTACCAGAACCTCCAGGAGACTTGGGATCCAGAGCAAGGCAAGTTGTTTTTTTTACACGCGATGCAGATGTCTCGAATATAACGCAACCCCTCCAGTTTAAAGTAAATTTTTGTAACCAATATCTAGCAGTGTACTCGAGTATCTACAGTAATAGCAATGGTTTTGCTCATTTTATACTTGACCAATGGACAATGCCATTGCTTTGAACAAGAAATAAATAAAAAAAAGTATTTTATGTTTGTTGTTGGGTTTTTCTTTTACATGGTCATGATTGGTATCATTAGAAAGGCCAGACTGACCTGTCCACTGACAGCTATCGTGACTTTGTGGGGTATAAAGAATGGAAATACATGGGTCCAAAGGACCTCTCCTCGCAGCAGTGAAGCGGCTTGTGTTCTATATGGACCAATGTGTAATAAAGCTCTGCACCATCTTCTGTACATTTGGTCCCAGCGTGGGAAATGAGAAGGTTAGTGCAGCTGCATTGTTTGCTTTATAAGTAAAGCAGGTAATGCCACCGCCTTAAAAATGAGAAAAGGAAATTTTGAATTATTTTTTTTTACAAATGTTTTACACATACAGGGTTATTCAAAGAGATCCGAATGGCTGGCGAAAGGTAACCGAACAGTGAAATTCAGCGTACGCTTACCTTTCCTGGCCATTCGTTTATTCCGAGAGCAGGCAGTTTGCCAAATCCTGGTGAATTGCCTGCAGATTCGGTGCCTGTTCGAGAGCAGTGAAATCCCCATAGAGAACAAAAACCAACAGTGAAAAGTTGCCGAATTGCCCTGCTGTTCAGTGGTTTCATTCGACAGGTTTATTCAGACGAATCCCATAGGCTTCAATGTTAAAAATATTCCTGTTTTAATCCAATATCTAATAAACCGTTCATTCTAATATTCTGCAGTAAAGAGTCTCTATGTAGATTTTTTTTAGGCATTCTTCGAGATTTTTTTGCAAACCTTTTTTCCCCTATTTTTTTTTTCTGTAACAGCCCTTTTTTATTATCATTCATTGGATCTTATATATAAATTTCAGACATTTTCGCTCAGTAGTTTCTTTGCAAACAGCGTTTCACTTTTCAAACATTCAAGTGTACTGTTTTTTGGTTTTTTTGTTCACTCCATTCGTCTGCAGTGTCAGGTTTTTCCGGTGGCTGTGATCGGCGGCTGCTCGGGTTTCTCTGGCGTTTTCGGCAGGGTTAATCCAGATGTTTTTGCGGGTTTCAGTGTGCTTTCGTCGGGTTTTGTGGTGAGTGTTCGGTGGCTTTGCGGCGGGTTTTGTCGGCGGTTCATGATCAATAGAGACCCACACACGAAGTATGTGCGCACCGAACTGCGCACGCACAACGCACGTGGCAAATGGACGCAAGTTAGGCGATAACGTAAAACCGCTAAGATGGACGCGCAGAGTACGCTACGTCCGCGTAATGGCCTGTGTGCATGATGAGGCGACGTCAGATGCAGCGCATTTGCGACGTCCATAACGTTGACGCTCAGAAGTTTTTCTGGCTGACTGTAATTGTCATTTAGTTTTAATTAATTCTGTTTCCCATAATTCCTTTTTTTTTTTTCCAAATCCATTAAAAAAAACGGACCGTGTGGCGTCTACAGTATCTTCCGCCAGTACGTCCGTCCGCTTTGCACGCACGCAGAGCGCGCTCAGACTGTGTTCATCTGACAGCCTTAGCCGGCAGTGGCGTCTCGCAAAGCGGACCCCCGTTAGCGGCGCAGAAGATGGGCGTCTTATGGTGACGCGCAGGGGCCACAAGAGGCAGAAAAAAGAAAGACACGAAAAAAAGAGGCACATAGAAAAGATAAAAAAAGAGGCTGATGAAAGAAACGGTAAAAGAAAGAGGTACAGAAGAAACAAAGACAGAGGAAAGAAATACACACATTGCATACTTATCGCACACGAGGTACACGCGCACCTGGTCACAGCGGTGGATTGATGCTGCATGGCAGCTTAAGCTCATGTCTGCTTTCTCCCCAAACGAGTGCGGCTACGAGCATTCAGATAGACACGATGATGTCGGCACAAAAGCAGGATGAGAAGGGGGGGCACTCCACGAGCCTGACCACTTGAACCCCTTATGCATGGGCGTACATCACCCGTCGGGTGGGGGTTAATGCTGGCGAGTCATACATGTACGCTTCACCGACAGGTGCTGTTGTGAGCTGCTGATTTCGACTGTCCCCTCCAGCCGACGCACGTCATCGCCTGAAGGGGGACAGCCTGAGGTCAAGCCGTCTCTATGTAGCCAGCGGTGCGCGCCGGATGTGGGGAGGGGCCGAGACAGCCCACTGAAGTCAGCGGGGCTTACATGTACGTCCTGTGGCTTCAAAGCCCTCCCGCCGCGCGGACGGCATAACACGTCCTGCAGCGTCAAAGGGTTAATAAGCTAAAGAGGTCAGGGTGCGTAGAGTGTTCATGAAATTATTGTAAAAGGACAATCTGAGTGGGGGGAGGGGTTTCAGCACCGAGGACAGCACCGCCAAACGCAGCCAAACGCTGAATGCAGCTGGACTGAAGAAAAAAAAAAACATGGTGCGTTCAGCCAGGAACAAAATCTTGTCGATTTTCTTTCTCGATTTTCATTTTTTTAATTTATTTTTTTATTTAACCCTTTCAATGCGGTGGACGCGCTCAGCGCGTCCAACCGCATTGCTACTTGGCTGCGGAGGACGCGCTGAGCGCGTCCTCCCTTTGCAGCCCGCGATCAGCCCTTATTCCGGCTGATCGCTCGGCTCCCCGGTGTGGGCTGACATCATCGATGTCCTCCGGCGAATCATTAAGCTGCAAGATCATAAATGGAAAATCACCGGGGGTTTATTTCACGAAAACCTTTTAATTTTTTTTAAAAAAATTTCCTTACTTTATTTTGTAATTTTTTTTTGTTTGTTTCTTATCTTATAATTCTTTAATTCTGTTTTTTACTTTTTTTTGTTTAAGGATCTTTTATTTAGACACATTTTTACTACATTTCTATTGGTTTAAGCTCATGTTTGTTTTTTTCCTGCTCGGTGGAATTCGAGGCTAAATTTGGTGTTTTTTTCTTAACGTCCGATAACAGCTTCGGTGATTCCACTTTTGGCAAATTACAGTGAACATTCGATAAATGGTGAATTCACCAAATTTTCGGCACTATGGAATCACCGAAATGGAGTTAAATCGCCAGGTTAGCCGGTGGTCGCAGCGGATTGGCGATCCTTTCAGCCTGTCCTGTTTCAGTTTTCCTGCAGGAGGCCACATTGTGTCCCATACACGTCACCAAGAGTTTCAGTCTTCAGGACAGCTCGGTAACCAGACGGGCACAATGTCTCCTACATTAGCTGGCGAACCGGTGACCTGGGCACCGGAATCCTGAAACGCCTGGAAAGAGGTCATGTGATTCAGTAGGGTAGCTGTATTTTAGAAGTTACTTGTCCCCTGTATTCTCCACGTTCCCAAGTCCACTAAACCCAGGCCGTGGACCAGCTCTGCGACGTGTTCTTGTCAGCGGGCGACGCGGCAAACGAGTTTTTGATCAATACATTGCTGACTGCTCGTTAATATCTAGTGGTGTATCCCTTGTTTGGCCACTAGGTGGCAGCGAGCGTGCATTAAACCATATGAGAAACTCATGAACCAATGGAACCGTGATAGATCCACAAATGATACAATAAATGGAGCAATATTAGAGGAAAACACACAATATAGAGATAACGCAGCGTCGGGATTTAGTGGGAGATCTTTTTATTCCACCCAGGTGGACCCGGCAATGTTTCGACTCGATCTGACTCTTTTTCAAGTCGGCTAAATCCTGGCGTTGCGTTATCTCTTCTTGCTGGCCTCCCTCTCTTCCCCCTCCCCCTACAATCCATTCTGAATGCCTCTGCCAGGCTCATCCACCTCACCTGCCGCTCTGTCACTGCTGCTCGGCATTGCCGGAGGATCGCCTGAGAATAACATCATGGTGCGATGTCATTTACGCGGGGAGGCCCATAAAAGAGTCGTCTGACCTCCAGGAAATCAGGACGCCGCCGGACGAGAGAGAGGTGAGTATCTCTGGCAGGGCTCCGGCTAGCGGAGGACGTGTGGGGAACGTCCCCCGCATACAGCGGAGTTAATGAGGATGTTCCCCACACGTCCTCCGCAGCCAAGGGGTTAATCTGCAGCAAAAAGTCTCTTTATTTAAGAGCATTTTTTCGTCACATTTCTTACAGATTTTTTTTAATATGTTTTTTTTCTGTAACAGACCTTTTTATTATTATTTATAGGACGTTTATGTTAATTCCAGACATTTTCGTTCAGTAGCTTTTATGCAAACAGCGTTTCAATTTTGACACTTTCAATCATTCTGTATTGGTTTTTTTTACCCCGTTCGTCAGCTTGCCGTCTTTTCCTGGCGGCTGGTCGGTGCTGTGTTCTGCAGATCGTCGGCTTCTTTCGGATGTGTTAGGCCGCGTAGTGATTCGATATGTCGGATCGTGTCGGCTGTTTTTTTTTTTCGGCAGATTTTCAGCTTTGGTGATTTTTCTGGGGTTTTGGGGCGGATCCGTTCCTGCACTCCGGGGACCCTGCGGTGAATGCTGAATTTGATCCCACAAGGTGCGGGGAACGAGAGCAGCGACGTGTCGGCGACATTTCGGTGCTTTCTGAATAAACGCTTATGAAGTTTGGTTGAATTGCTTTTTGGTGACTTTTCTTATCACTTTTATTGTTATTGTGTAATAAGTGAATTTACATTATATGCAATACCTGTGCAATATTTCCTTCTGAATGGGCTTTCGTGGGGTTTTGCCACAACAAACAACCCTTGGGCATTAATAAGGTACAGCCGCTCCTCTTGGCTCTACTTCATGTGAGTTTTTATCTTGGTTTGGTTTTATTACACAATACGCACTATTATTGTCACAATCGTGGAAGCGGAGTATACAGAGACCACATGCAGGGACACGGCAAACAGGCAGCTTGTAGCGGAAACTCCGGTGAATTTATTTACAAACAGGTGATACGTGTCCGGCAGGTGTAGGATACAAATAAGGGAATGACATACATACAGTACGGTGTAAAGGTTTAGGCCACGCGGTGAAACGTGCGTTTGGTTACAGTTTTTGCTCGTTTTGGATCCCTGAGACTTTTCCTTAACTTGCTGCTTTGTTGCTGTTTTTGGATGAGTTCTTATGCTTGTCTCTAGGTGGGGTTTGCGCGTGTGGAAGCACATATGAGGGAGGGCCAGCACAGAAATCAACAGCGACGGGGAAAGTGATTGTTTGATGCGGGGGACATATGGATATTTATATTGCGATCAACTGTCACTTTCAAGACAGAGCGGCCGCCTGCGCCTCTACCTGAACGTGGCTCTGGGACTTCAGGCTGTTCTCCTGCGAGATGTAAAACATAAGGATATGATGTCACACAGCTGTGTATGATGTCACGGGGCTGCGACCGACTGCTCTTAAAAAATGTGTAAAAAAAAGAAAAAAAAAGGTTTTTTTTTTAAAAACTAGTTTTTTTTATTAATGCGGGAATATTTTTCCCATTTCAATTATGAATTTTTTCTATGGGGGCGTTTACTAAAAAAAAATCACATAATTTCCCCCAAAAAAAATGAGTCAGTTTTTACTGGTTTTGCTCATCATGTTTAAACGCGATTTGAAGTCACTTTTTTTATACGACCCTGACATATTATATATCGTTCTTTCCGGCAGATTCATAATATATCATTATTATATGTATACGTCACGTCCTGCCTGAATATTATAACACAAAATACAATAAATTGAATTTTGAATCCTCTACAGCGTGTACATGTTTTTTTTTCACATTTTATCATGCGAGCGTTTGCGGTTATATTTTCTATGGGGTGCACTTGTTAAAAAAAAAAAATTAGAAATGGGGACTCGTTATGATTTTTGGCAAATGGCCCCCATTAGTGCAGCATCATTGTTCATATTATAATTGAAATGGGATCAATATTGCTTCATTAACTAAACAAAAAAAAAAACAATCTTTTATTTATTTATGACAATGTAGCTTTCATACCACATTTAATGTTAAGCCAAGGTTTCATTAGTGAAAAGGGAGGCCTCTGTTTACCATATAAGGTCGTTGTGCTGTGAAAGCCACGCCCACTTGTGATGTCATGTGATGTCATAGTAGGACAGTATATTAGAGGAGGCTCACACTCTCTGAGCTCAGACTCTGCGTTTGATGAAGAGGATAGGTAAGTCAATCACGCACGGTAGATGAGCGGTACAGCCTGGGAGAAGATGAGGACAGACGGCGATTTTTATTTTACTTGTCCAAAAGGTTCTTTCCCTTTTAATATCGCTCCAGGGCCAGACAGGTTTTCTGTATAGCCGATCGCCTTAAAATGGGGTCAGGAAGGAATTTTTCCCTTGGACGCCTTCCTAGAAGGATGTCCAAGGTTTTTCGCCTTCCTCTGGAGTCGATGGAAGGAATCTTTTGGACAGGTGTTTTTGTTTTAAAAAAAAAAAAAATAAGTGAAAAAATAGATGAAACAACCTCTCTTCCTTCCCTCACTCTCTCTCTCCTTCCCTCACCTCTCTCTCTTCCTTCCTCACCCTCTCTCTCTTCCTTCCCTCACCTCTCTTCTTCCTTCCCTCACCCCTCTTCCTTCCTCACCTCTCTCTTCTTTCCTCACCCTCTCTCTTCCTCACCTCTCTCTCTTCCTTCCTCACCCTCTCTCTCTTCCTTCCTCACCCTCTCTCTTCCTTCCCTCACCCCCTCTCCCTTCCTTCTCACCCTCTCTCTCTTCCTTCCCTCACCCTCTCTCTTCTTCCCTCACCCCTCTCTTCTTCCTCACCTCTCTCTCTTCCTTCCCTTCACCCCCTCTCTCTTCTTCCTCTCCCCTCTCTCTCTCTCTCTTCTTCCTCACCCCTCTCTCTTCCTTCCCTCACCTCTTCTCTCTTCCCTCACCTCTCTCTTCCTTCCCTCACCCTCTCTCTTCCTTCCCTCGCCTCTCTCTCTTCCTTCCCTCACCCTCTCTCTCCTCCTTCCCTCGCCCTCTCTCTTCCTTCCCTCACCCTCTCTCTCTTTTTCCTCGCCTCTCTCTCTTCCTTCCCTCGCCTCTCTCTCTTCGGAGCTCTGTGATATGCTCATCACTGTGCACATTAAAGTGAGTTTTACTGCTGTGGAGCTCTGATACAGTAATGTGCAGTGTGTTTGAGCGTATCACAGAGGTCCAAAGCAATAAAACCTCACAGTAATGTGCGCTTTGTATGCGCGTGAGTTTATTGCTGTGGAGCTCTGTGATACGTTCAAACACACTGCA
>RXON01001137.1:0-49967 GCA_009667805.1 Leptobrachium leishanense | reverse complement strand
CTGGCGAATTGCCTGCACATACGGCGCCTGTTCGAGGGCAGTGACATCCCCATAAAAAAAGCAATGCTTCGGCTATTCAGAGAACACAAACCAGCAGTGAAGGGTTCCCAAAATGCCCTGCCATTCGGTGGTTTAATTCGGCAGGTTTATTCAGGAGAATCCCATAGGCTTCAATGTTAAAAATATTCCGGTTTAATTCAATATCTAATAAACCGTTCACTATAGAATTCTGCAATAAAGAGTCTCTTTCCTTATAGATTTTTTAGGATATTTTAAGCATTTTTCTGGATTTTTTTTAACTTCACTTATTTTTTCTGTAACAGCCCTTTTTATTATTATTTAGTGGACCTCATATGTAAATTTCAGACATTTTCGCTCAGTAGTTTCTTTGCAAACAGCGTTTCACTTTTCAATCATTCTTGCAAACCGTTTTCTTAATTTATTCACTGCCTCTTCTGCGGTGTCGGCTTTTTCCGGAGGCTTCGTGTGATCGGCTCCTGCTCGGGTTTTTCCGGTGTCTTGGACGCGTTAATCCAGATGTTTTTGCGGGTTTTCGGCCGGTTTTGCAGTTAGTTTTCATTGGGTTTGCGGTGGCCTTTTCCTGCAATTTGGGGACCCTGTGGTGCTTGCTGAATACACCGCAGGGTCACCGAAATGGGATCGGCAAAATTAACCAAACGTGCGATGACTTTTCGAATCTCTTTGAATTACCCTATATGCCTCACAGAAAGCCAGGGAATCTGTATAATGTAACACAGTATGTCCCACAGAAAACCAGGCAATCTGTATAATGTATTAGTATGTCTCAGAGAGCTGGGGAATCTGTATAATGTATCAGTATGCCTCACAGAAAGCCAGGGAATCTGTATAATTTGACAGTATGCCTGACAGAGCCAGGGAATCTGTATAATGTACCTCACAAGTCAGACCTACAATATATTTATTCAAAGGACTCGAATTGCACCTAAACAGTGAATTTCCCTGTATGGTACAATTTCGTGTCCATTTTGTGTTAAATAATAACCATAAACAAACAAAAACAAATTTTCCTATTAAAATTACTAGATATGGAATCCCAAAAAGTCTGCAATTTCTTTCTCATATACCAAAATAAAGTAAGACGCTGCACTACACTGATCAGCAGAGACAGTAAAATCAACCACACACAGGATATGGCTGCTTCATGTCTGAATATTTTGTTGTTAGTCAGACCAGTTATTATTATTTCAACAACCAATATAAACGTTGTAGACAAGAGGTTCCTATCCACACATAGGAATGTGATACAACAGCCAATCAGAGCAGATACATTTCTACACTTCATATAACAAAGACTTTATAGGAAATGTGGCTAAATTCCGCAGGCCAACATCCTATGTAAGAAAAGACTGTCTACATACAGAATTGACACTTAAGGCCCTTAGGGTCAGACTAACGCAGTATTAATGTGCGTTTAGCAGCACTAAATCACGGCCGTGATAGCAACAAATGACGTCCAATGCCGGGCAGCATACGAAGAACGGCCGCACAAAAGTGCGGCAGCGCAACACAAGTGGCAAACGAACGCATTTTTGCAAGAACGTAGAACCGCTAGTACTGACGTACAGAGTGCGCTGCGTCCGCTAGCGGCGTGTGTGCGTGATTAGGAGATGTCAGATGCTGCTAATGTCCGGCCAACATAACGTCCAGACACAAAAAGTGTTTTATTGATGATCCGTACAAAATCACGGACGAAAATGCGCATCGTATGACCGCTATCGCGTATTCCGTGAAAAAATTCGTCCATTCATTCGAACGCACTTTTTCACGGACAACGCGAAAGATGCGTTAGTCTGACCCTAGCCTAAAATGGGCTGTGACCCCCCCCCCCTTTCTATCAGAACAGGCTTTTCACACGAATGCATATTGAAATATGGTACGTATTTCAATCACAGGAAATTTATATTCATACAGAAAATTAAAATCTAACATTTGGCTATTCAAAAAGCTAATGAGTCGACAAGTTTTGGCGAATTGCCAGCAAAATACGGTGCTGTTCAGCAGCAGTGAAATCCCCATAGAGAAGTAATGGTTAATCTATTCATTGAACATGGAATAGCCTCCCAGTGGGAGCAGGAAAAAATGTGGAAACCCCTTGTGCGGCGCTGCTTGCAAATTTATCTATTGGAGAGCAATAGGATAGGGTTTGCTCTTGGAAATACAATGTCAAAATATTCCGTTTCCTGATAATGACATACATATCCTTACTATTTTCCACGGTTTATATGTATCATACGATATATTCCTATAAAGAATGGTATCTAAAACAGCAGTTTATACTGAACTTGTCTTTATTCAGTGCAGGTGTGCCACCTAGTGTCCAGATGGTGGGATTGGTCTGTTATCTGTCTAATAGTAAGAAGTCTGTATAGTGAGGAAAAACTTCCTTGAATGGTCGGCATGGTATCTTTCATTCAATCTTGACAGCCTCCGCTCCCTCGTCACAGGGTGTGGACACTTCGTATCACAAAATCGTTAAGAAAAAAATGGAGCGCAAACCCCGGTGTGAGCGCACTTAGCTGATTTGATGGGAATAACTTCAATGATATTCTCAATGTTCTGATTGGGAGATCATAAGTCCTATTGATAAAAAATAGAAAACTCCATGGTGCAAATAACGTCTGTATAAATCAAGTGACACAATTCTGTGGGATATTGTAAGTGAATAACTCACAAGTGTAGAGCCAAATGAGGCTCAATAAAAGTCGCCTCTTGACCACTCTGGGGGGGTCACTCCCCTTGTATGGAATCTTCACACTTGAAATCAATCGTGGGGTTGACCTCTGGTGGGTTTCTTTAGTGGGTTTCTTTCACTCTTTAGAGATAAAAGGATACTTCCATTGCGCAGATATCAGTAATTTGGATGAGTAAATACGAAAATGAATACTTACAATCTCTTGAGCCTCTTGGAGAAGTGGCTCAGTAGGAAAGCTTATCAGATATCTGGTAATCAATGGATTGGTTTCCCGATGGAAGGTGAACCAAAAAAAATTAGATGTGCACCATAATTAGCAATGCAACATTTAATATTGGTAATAAAATACAATAAAAGAGACGCGTTTCACCCAACCAGCTGTGGGCTTCCTCAGTCTTACATAATCTAACTTGTCACAGTTATTAAATAGTGGTGTGGTGATCAGTGCCTAGGATCACCTGTGATTATCGTTCGTAATTGCGTTTCAAATCTGAATCCGGCGTGCGCTCCACGATAGATCTGTCTGACCGGAAGTACTAAGTTCTACCGCACTTCCTTGCGTTCCAATTGGACTCTGACGTGCGTTCCACTTCAAAAACTTCCGGTTTTAGAGCGCTATCGCCCAATCTAATAACAGTTGCAACATATATTCCAAATATAATTCAACATCAACACATTTAAATATAACAGAGGTTACAATCTGTAAGGAACTCGTGGTAAGATGATCATATATAAAATTCGATTAATCTATATCCCAAATGGATATTATATTACAATATTGATTAAAATATAAGTGCAGCCTTACATTGCAACACCTGGTCCTCTTTAAAAGATATATCGATGACATAATCATTTGGGAAGGAGAAGAACATATTCTTAGAGAATTCTTATCATACATAAATGAGAATTCATGGGGAATCAAATTAGATCATAAGATTAGTGACTCAGAAGTCGACTATCTTGACCTCAATATTTATATTGAAGATGGTATTATGAAAACTAGGACACACTTCAAAAATGTCAATGTTAACAGCTATATTGGTCTAACCAGTGATCATTATCCCCCGTGGTTAAAAACTGTCCCCAAAGGGCAGATGACTCGACTTCGGAGGAACTGTACTGATATTCAGGAATTTAAGAAACAGTCCAAGAAACTGATGGGTGATTTTGAAGAGAAAGGGTACATGAGGATAGAATTAGAACAAACAAGGGAAGAAATACTCAATTTGGATAGGAATACGCTGCTACAATACAAAACCAAAAAGAGTACTGAGGATATTGTATTGCCTATTATTATGGATTATAATTTCGGAAATAAAAATATCAAAAAGTATATACGGAAATATTGGCCAATATTAAAAGAGGATCCGTTACTTAGAGATATTTTACCTGCACAACCTCGAGTTATATATAGAGGTGGAGGCATCTTAAGGCAGAAATTAGTGAAGAATCATTTACGGGAACCTCACGATCAGATAAATTGGTTTGGTCTAACATCCGGATTTTATGGATGTGGAGATTGTATTAGTTGTAGGAAATCACACAACAAGAAAAGACAAATCACCACATTTCATGTTAATCAAAATAAGTATAAAATCAGAGATAAATTAACTTGCTTCTCTAAATACCTCATATATTTATTACGATGTCCTTGTAATAAGTGTTACATAGGTAAAACTACACGAGCATTACAGGTTCGTGTAAATGAACACATTTACAACATTAATAGAGGTTATGAGAAACATTGTGTCTCTAATCATTTTAGACTCAAACACAACAATAATCCTATAGGCTTAGAATTTTTCGGTATTGAAAAAGTAACAAAAAATTGGAGAGGAGAAAATTTAGAATTGAAATTAGCCAAGACTGAAATGAGATGGATATATAGATTGAATACCCTTGAACCGAATGGTTTGAACGCTGAGTTTGAACTCTGCTTATGACGAGTAATTTTAAAGATATAGTACTCAATTGGATGTTGCAATGTAAGGCTGCGCTTATATTTTAATCAATATTGTAATATAATATCCATTTGGGATATAGATTAATCGAATTTTATATATGATCATCTTACCACGAGTTCCTTACAGATTGTAACCTCTGTTATATTTAAATGTGTTGATGTTGAATTATATTTGGAATATATGTTGCAACTGTTATTAGATTGGGCGATAGCGCTCTAAAACCGGAAGTTTTTGAAGTGGAACGCACGTCAGAGTCCAATTGGAACGCAAGGAAGTGCGGTAGAACTTAGTACTTCCGGTCAGACAGATCTATCGTGGAGCGCACGCCGGATTCAGATTTGAAACGCAATTACGAACGATAATCACAGGTGATCCTAGGCACTGATCACCACACCACTATTTAATAACTGTGACAAGTTAGATTATGTAAGACTGAGGAAGCCCACAGCTGGTTGGGTGAAACGCGTCTCTTTTATTGTATTTTATTACCAATATTAAATGTTGCATTGCTAATTATGGTGCACATCTAATTTTTTTTGGTTCACCTTCCATCGGGAAACCAATCCATTGATTACCAGATATCTGATAAGCTTTCCTACTGAGCCACTTCTCCAAGAGGCTCAAGAGATTGTAAGTATTCATTTTCGTATTTACTCATCCAAATTACTGATATCTGCGCAATGGAAGTATCCTTTTATCTCTAAAGAGTGAAAGAAACCCACTAAAGAAACCCACCAGAGGTCAACCCCACGATTGATTTAAAGTGTGAAGATTCCATACAAGGGGAGTGACCCCCCAGAGTGGTCAAGAGGCGACTTTTATTGAGCCTCATTTGGCTCTACACTTGTGAGTTATTCACTTACAATATCCCACAGAATTGTGTCACTTGATTATACCGACGTTATTTGCACCATGGAGTTTTCTATTTTTTATCAATAGGACTTATGATCTCCCAATCAGAACATTGAGAATATCATTGAAGTTATTCCCATCAAATCAGCTAAGTGCGCTCACACCGGGGTTTGCGCTCCATTTTTTCTATCATTGTATTGTATAAGGGTGTACATAGGTGTTTATTTGAGCAGCCATCCTTTAAGTATTATTTAGCGCTAATTGTTCTCTCATATATATATTCACAAAATCGTTAACCCTGAAGGTTCCTGACTTGAGTTTTCCTCTGTCTATGTAGGGCAGACCTCAAAATTTCCACTCGCCCCAGGCGAGTGGAAATTACATGAGGGCGAGTAGGAATGCTGAGGCAGGGCAGGATAAGTGGTTAGGTGGGCAACTAGTGGCGAGTAACTCTTAAGGCCTGGCTAGTAGCTTGGGACTTGAAATTTTGAGCCCTGATGTAGGGGATTATTCACTAAATAGTGACTTAGGACAGAGGGAGCCCGGGATCTTAGGCTAGGGTCAGACTGGTGCAGTTCGAACGCGCGTGCAGGCGCACTAAATCACGGCCGTAGTAGCAGCACATGACGGCCAATGACGGCCAATATACGCAGTACGTGCGTACAAAAGTGCGCCCACGCCACGCAACCGGCAAATGAACGCATTTTTCGCACAACGTGATACCGCTAGTACAGACGTACAGAGTGCGCTGCGGCCGCATAGCGGCGTGTTTGCGTGATTAGGAGACGTCAGACACTGCTAATGTCCAGCCTACATAACGTCCAGACGCAAAAAGAGTTTTATTGACGATCCGTACAAAATCACGCACGAGAATGCGCGTCGTCTGACCGTTTTTGCGCATTCCGTGAAAAAATACGTCAATGAGTTCGGACGCACTTTTTCACGTTCGCGGGGAAAAATGCTTTCGTCTGACCCTAGCCTAAAAGGGCACAGATTGACTTCATTGCCGGTGTTCTGAAAAAGTAGGCAATACCTAAAAGTCAGTAATATGCATCACATCCAGCACAACGCGCGCCTTGCCGAAGGCTCAGCAAAGGTGGATTTTACACAGTTTTAGGCTGGGGTCAGACTAGCGCATTTTTAATGTGAGTTTAGGCGCACTTAATCACGGCCGCAGTAGCAGCAAATGACGCGCAATGACAGTCAATATACGAAGTACGGCCGCACGAAAGTCCGTCCGCGCAACGCAAGTGGAAAATGAACGCATTTTTTCGAGAAAGCAGAACCGCTAGTGCTGACATACAGAGTGCGCTGCGGCGGCATAGCGGCGTGTGTGCGTGATTAGGAGACGTCAGACGCTGCTCATGTCCGGCCAACATAACGTCCAGATGCAGAAAGTGTTTTATTGACGATACGTAAAAAATCACGCACAAAAATGCGCGTCGTCTGACCGTTTTCGCGCATTCCGTGAAAAAATACGTCAATGCGTTCGGACACACTTTTTGACGGTCGCTGCGAATAATACGTTCATTTGACCCTAGCCTTAACAGTTTGATTTTGGGCGGCAGAAGTTGCACCCAATATTTTGGGCTGCAGATATGGACCAGATATGTGATATCTCGGTAGTAAAGGGGTTAAAACGCCATTGTGATCAGGGTGCAGAGTGTCCCTTTAATTGCCTTACTATTCCCTATTCATAGAGGATCCGCTGCTGCAGACAGTGAGCAGCCATATGTGATCCTATACACTGTGCAGTGTCCTCCTGCTCGTTCCCCCCACACAGAGCGAGTCTTCCTTTTAAAGCCTCCGCAGAAAGAATCCGAGTTGTTTGCAGTGGCGTCGTAACGTGGGGGCGGGGGGGGGGTGTGGCCCGCACCAGGTGACACCCGCCTTTAGGGTGACACCGTCACCCTAAGGGCAGGTGTCTCACCCTCCGCCGCGTATTCGCTCCCTGCGAACATCCAAAGCATGCAGCTTCGGCGCTCGTCTGGGGGAAACACGTCACCAGCCAATCGCGGCTGGTCACGTGGCTCCCCCAGGCGAGCGCCCAAGCTGTGCGCCACCGGACGCTCAGAGGGAGCGAACACGCGGCGGAGGTGAGCTGGGGCATATCCATGAGGTGCTGGGCAGTATCCATCTGCTGGGGCATATCCATGAGGTGCTGGGGCATATCCATGGAGGAGCTGGGGCATATCCATGAGGAGCTGGGGCATATCCATGAGGAGCTGGGGCATATCCATGAGGAGCTGGGGCAAATCCATGAGGAGCTGGGGCAAATCCATGAGGAGCTGGGGCATATGAATGAGCTGCTGGAGCATATGCATGAGCTGCTGGGGCAATATATCCATGAGCTGCTGGGGCAATATATCCATGAGCTGCTGGGGCAGTATATCCATGAGCTGCTGGGGCAGTATATCCATGAGCTGCTGGGGCAGTATATCCATGAGCTGCTGGGGCAGTATATCCATGAGCTGCTGGGGCAGTATATCCATGAGCTGCTGGGGCAGTATATCCATGAGCTGCTGGGGCAGTATATCCATGAGCTGCTGGGGCAGTATATCCATGAGCTGCTGGGGCAGTATATCCATGAGCTGCTGGGGCAGTATATCCATGTGCTGCTGGGGCAGTATATCCATGTGCTGCTGGGGCAGTATATCCATGTGCTGGGGCAGTATATCCATGAGCTGGGGCAAAATCCATGAGCGGAGCTGGGGCAAAATCCATGAGCGGAGCTGGGGCAAAATCCATGAGAGGTGCTGGGGCATATCCAGGAGGTGCTGGGGCATTCCATGTGCTGGGCAAGATCCATGAGCTGGGGCAGTATATCCATGAGCTGCTGGGGCAGTATATCCATGAGCTGCTGGGGCAGTATATCCATGTGCTGGGGCAGTATCCATGAGCTGGGGCAATATCCATGAGCGGAGCTGGGGCAAAATCCATGAGCGGAGCTGGGGCAAAATCCATGAGCGGAGCTGGGGCAAAATCCATGAGCGGAGCTGGGGCAAAATCCATGAGCGGAGCTGGGGCAAAATCCATGAGAGGTGCTGGGCAGTATATCCATGAGCTGCTGGGGCAGTATATCCATGAGCTGCTGGGGCAGTATATCCATGAGCTGCTGGGGCAGTATATCCATGAGCTGCTGGGGCAGTATATCCATGAGCTGCTGGGGCAGTATATCCATGAGCTGCTGGGGCAGTATATCCATGAGCTGGGGCAAACTCCATGAGAGGAGCTGGGGCATTATCAATGAGAGCAGCTGGGGCAGTATATGCATGAGAGCAGCTGGGGCAGTATATCCATGAGAGCAGTTGGGGCAGTATATCCATGAGAGCAGCTGGGGCAGTATATCCATGAGAGGAGCTGGGGCAGTATATCCATGAGAGGGGCTGGGGCAGTATATCCATGAGAGGGGCTGGGGCAGTATATCCATGAGAGGAGCTGGGGCAGTATATCCATGAGAGGAGCTGGGGCAGTATATCCATGAGATGAGCTGGGGCAGTATATCCATGAGATGAGCTGGGGCATATCCATGTGTGCTGGGGCAGTATCCATGTATGAGCTGTCTGGGGCAATATATCCATATGTGAGCTGGGGGCAATATATATCCATGGGGGAGCTGCTGGGGGCAATATATATCCAGAGCTGCTGGGGGCAATATATATCCAGAGCTGCTGGGGGCAATATATATCCAGAGCTGCTGGGGGCAATATATATCCAGAGCTGCTGGGGGCAATATATATCCAGAGCTGCTGGGGGCAATATATCCAGAACTGCTGGGGGCAATATATATCCATGTGTGCTTTCACTGCCTTCGAACAGGCAATGTACTTGCTGGCAGTTGGAAAAAAAATTGTGTGAGCATATGAGAGAGCTCCACAGCAATAAACCTCACAGTAATGTGCGCTGTGTGTATGAGCATTCAGTGTTATATGGGAGTACTGATTTAGGAGTAAGAGTAGTAAAAAAAAAAAAAAAAAATCAGATTAATTATTTTGTTTCATTTAAATCAGGTCGTTGCTGGAAGATAAGTGCGAAGACAAATCTATAGGTCCCTGCGCCATTATCCAACTGCAGCTATTTATAAAGCACCAGCATAGTCTGCAGCGCTGTACAACGACTAGAACAAAAGTAACACGTTAGACACACAGTGAACACTAGGGAAAGAGTGTGTATTAATAGTAACTGTAATTGACAGGGTTAAGTGTGAAGAGGTTCTGCAGCATCATTGATTATAGTGTAGAGGGATGATGTGTGAAAGGTGCAGGGTTAGGGTAGAGGAGTCTGGTAGAGGTGTTCGTTACAGACTGAGGGGTGAGAGAGGTGCGGGATGTGAGGAAGGGGCGGATCCAGACACAGGTTTGGGGGGGGCACTCTACTAGTGTCAGCTACGAGCTGGTGTTGGGTTTGCAGTGACTGAGAAAGTTGCGCCTGAATCGCAGGCTGTGCTCGTCACATTCACTATCCCTAGAACATTGCCTCACAGGGTCTGTCCTCATGCGGCTCAGGTGACACCACACAGCAATGCTCTGTCACTGAGAATCAAATACCACTGGCAATAACACAACACAGGGCCATATATAGCCATACAACTCAGTGACACACACGTTAGAGAAGCCGCTAAAGCCAGGCTCAGAAACTCTGTTATTCCCAGACTTTATTGGCGGAATCACGAAATATTGGGCCATTTATGTTAAACACGTTAAAGTCAGAGCCTCTTATTTACAGACTCATTGCTAGGAGTTTTATTGCTGTGCAGCTCTGTTATACACCCACACACCCTGAATATATTGAGGAGTTTCTAAAAGGAGGAACATTAGATGAAGAAAAAAAAAAAAGAGGGGAAGGGGGATTTGGGTTAAAAATAGGGACGGTCCCTCAAGAAACAGACATTTGGGGATATTGGACCCAGGTACACACTCATAAACAAACACCCACACAGACAGCCAAGACCTGGACTGGACCAGGGTCAATACAAGAAAGGTGCTGTCAGGCTCAATCAGGAGGGTGCAGTACCGTCTTTGGCCTTCTTGCCGCAACGGTGTGGGCCATGACAACTATAGGAGGTGTGTAGGCTGTGTGTGTAACCAGCAAATAGACCCCAGAGTGACATACATAGAAGTTAGCACTTTTATTTCCCATGTGCTGAGCTCATTTTGACCATTTAAAGCATAGAGGTGTATACGTCGGGTCACATCAGAGCACCATATCAAGAAAATGTCAAAAAAGTATCAATTTCTATTCAGATTTAAATCATTTCACCCTGTAATTTATTTTCCCACGTATTATCATCCAAACCTTTTTGTGGAAATATATTTCACAGGGCACCATTAAAAAACTCCGACACGAAGAACCTGTACTGCATTTTTTCTTCCAAAAATCTGTTTAAACATTTTCCACAGTGTATATGCTACATCTAAACAAGTAACATGGATCCAATGTCAGGCGGGTCAAATGCGGTTATAATGTCCAAAAAAATGAAAAATAGGCGAGTAGCAAAGCACCAACAAGCAGAACTCAGCACATGAAAACTATCACTGCGGGGGCGCGAGGAACCGTACCCAATAAGGACCAATAAAATGTCAAGAACAATCGGTATTTGGCTCTTTAGAATAATAATAAAAAAATAATAATAAATAAAAAATAAAAAAAGGGGGGGGAAATATTCGTACAGCCTCGAAAAGAAGGCATAAGAAAGGGTCGTTGTCCCTGGCTACAGTAGGGACCCGTCCCCGGGGGCCCATCTCAACACATAAGGGCGGGGGACACATTGGAAATCCGAAGATTCCATATACTATGGCACTTGGGGAATGTGTCATGGAGTGGAGCCGTGAGATTATACATACACACATATTCTGGTTAAAATGTGATATAAGTGACAGTGGGGGGGGGCCCTTCCAGCAGCGAGCTAAACAGAGGCGGAAGGCCATGCAAATCCTGTGGACTAGGTGAAGGGAAGGCGGGGTAGGTCATAGAGTTGAGACGGACTGTTGAGAAGGGCCAGAACAGGGTCCGGGCGCACCGGTATGCCATGTTAGTGGATATGAGACCAAACACTGTTACCCATAGGTCCCGCACTCCCACCACATATGATAAGCCATAGAGCCACCTACCCAAGGACCCTGGAAATATCCCTTGGTACCTGGATCCGAATAGGACTCAGGATAGAGACTTATAACCATACAAGAGGGAGGCCTCCCAAATAGAGTCCCATTCCTCCAGCAGAGGAGGACGCCCCACGTCCCATTCCCAGAGAGTTTGATATGGGCAGAGGTAGAAGAATGGCCAAGGAGCAAAAGAATATGGGATGTATTGAATTTTTCTAAGGAAATACAGTTTTAACCAAAATCTGAAGAAAACCATTAAATTTCTCTTTTGTATTTTTTTTCTATTAAATGTTACATGGTCAGGCCCCTCTCTCAATCCGCCCTCGTCGGTGCTTAACTGGCTGATGTTTTCATGTTGGTACGCGGTGCCCTTTAAGGCTAGCGTCAGACGAACGCAGTCATTGATTTGTGATCAATAGAGACCAACACAAAGTGCGCACCAAAGGGAGCACGCACCACGCAACGGACGCCATTTAGGCCTCGACGTAAAAGCACTATGGCCGGTCGCCCAGAGTGCACCACGTCCGCGTAGCCGCCTGTGTGCGTCATGACACGATGTCAGATGCAGCGCATTTGCGACGTCCAGACTTTTTTTGGGCTGGCTGACTGTACCGGTCTTTTAAATTTTAATTAAGTTTGCTTCCCATATTTCCCGTTTATTTCTACATCCGTCAAAAAAAAATAAAAAAATTAAATAAAACCAGTGTGGTGTCTACAGTATCTTCCGTCAGTACGTACGTCCATTATGCATGCAGAGTACACTCGTCTGACATTAACACCATACATAGCTCTACGTGTTCTCTCCACACACCTCACCCTTACTGCCATCAGTCCACACACATCTTCTCAGTAGCGTATAGAGCGTCAAGGAGGTCTGAGGCAAACATCGGGCACCTAGTAATGTCACATGCTGGAGGTGCACGGCCTGTCCCAGCGCGACAATTACTGGAGCTCCAGTCCATAGGGGAGTGATGGAGGGCATCCCAGGTACCCAGAGCGCCCCCTGTGCATATAAATACGCATCACGGATTGGAGGAAACGGACGCAGACAAGTCATTCTTTACACGGCGTTTGTGTGAAATATAAATCAGATTTATTGATTACAAATCTATCAGCGAGTATCAGTTCTATGATCCGTCAGTTTAAATCAGGAGCAAAGCCACGAGATCTCAAAGGATCAGTTTAATACCCAGTGATCAGGGGGTTAAACATCCAGCCAATCTGCAATCACAAGAAAATAGCATTTACACCTGTACAACCTGATACAGAGATTATACTGCCCCCACTGGGAGGCTATTCCATGTATCTACTACTCGAATACACACAAGTGACATTCAGTGAACACCCAAATACAGAGACAAACACACAGGGGGTTTATAAATAACGCATTGTGATAATTTGGGAAGGGATTTGGAAAATGTGTAAATTCCTCGACTCGCCTATTTCTGTCTACATTTCCTTGTTGATGCGACAGTGTATTATTTAGCAAATAAAGCCCACTTTAGTGCCCAGTGTGATGCATATAGACAGTGCATCTTTAGCCGCAGTACATCCCCCCCCCCACTCTCAGGTACCTCGTTCACGTGTCTGCACAGACACTCCATTCTCATCACAACCAAAATAAAACCCAGCAAGGACTGAAAGGGTTAAAGAGTTTTCACTCCTAGTATTCATTTTAAAATTACACAAAATCCCCAAATTGTTCAAATTCTCAGCCAGGAAATATCCTTACCTACCCCGAACCCAGCAAGGAGCGGCTCCGTGAAGGCGGCAGTGAAGGTGTGTAAGTGTCTGATCGGGTCACACAGCTCATAAAAGGACAAACGTCCGGCCTCATAGTCCAGGAATATTCCAATTCTACAACAGGAAAGGGGGCGAGGGAACTGAATTGATTTATTGTTATGTCTCACTGAATAATTATTATTATCCCACCTTCACAAACCCCAGGACTTATTATTATCTCCAATCCCTGACCGCTTCCCTTTCCTCTTCATACTGGGATAGACCACCCCGACCCCCCACCACCCTGATTCATTGCCCTCCACTTCCCAGTAATGTCGCCCTGAGGAGAAACTGCTGGAGCTTAAAACGTGAGCATAATACTGAAATCTCTCTGGTGTTTCTGGGCGACTCTGGTCTATTTCTGACCAGGAAACAGTTTTTAAATCTTTTTTGATACAGAAATATAATCACTAGCCGTGTTTACATCCAATAACATGTCTGAAGCCTCCGGTACACGGCGCCGTCTCGATATTCTGGTCACAATCCCAGTTAGGCCTGAGTGTAAGGTCACTGAGATCAGACCCACATCCAGATCTCCTACATCATGGACCTTTATATCATGTGTCTCTGTGTCCTCCTCAGCGTCACAATAGTCGGCTCTGATTCCCGTCCTTGTAGGACAGTTAATGGGCCGGTCATGTCACATAGCTCCTCGATGTCGCCCATCTTCCTGGACAGCTCCTCCTTCTTTATTTCCAGCTGCTGGATTAGATCTGAGACTCGGAGTGAGACCTGCTCTTCCTGCCTGGAGATCTCACTCAGGACTCGCTTCTCCAGGGCTTCCAGACGTTTCCTGATGTCCCTAATCAGGGCAGTGACTCGCTCTGTTACCCCGGCTGCTTTTTCTGGCACTTGTCTCCTGAGCTCCTCCAGGTTCTGGACTTTTTCCTTGGCCTCCTCGCTCTGTGAGGTCAGTTTCTGCAGGATATTCCTCAGTGTCTCCTCCTTCTCAGAGGCCTCATTCAGAGTCTCCACCTTGTGTCCCCTGTGCTCTCCATCCAACCTGCAGGACACACAGATACAGGTCGTGTCCTCACAGCAGTAATATTTGAGGATTTCCTTGTGGACAGAGTATTTCCTGTTCTCCAGTGAAGTGGTGGGTTCAGTTAAACACAGCAAGTCAGAGGAACACGTCTTAAGTGTTTATCACACAGAGAAGCTTCACAATGTAGACATGTTTTAGCAGCCGGTACCGGATAGTCACAGTAAGTACAGGGGATCCTGACCTCCTCCTCCTGCTCTGGGCAAGTAGATCGGAAACTGTCTGCGATGTTACGCAGCTTCGTGGTCTTCACCAGAGTCAGACGCTCCTGAGACTCTGCTCTGCACTCAGGACACTTATAAGCTCCAGATCCATCCTGTGTGTCCAGCACATCCACAATGCAAGTCCTGCAGAAGCTGTGTCCACACGTCAGGGTCACAGGATCCATATACATGTTCAGGCACATGGAGCAGGTCAGCTCGTCTCTCAGATCAACATTAATTGCTTCCCATATTTCCCTTTTGTTTCTACATCCATCAAAAAACAAAAAAAAAAAAAAAAAACGTGGTGTCTACATAGTCACATAAGCTGAAAAAAGACATGCTAGACAAGTTCCTTCGAGTTCAGCCTCTCACACATCACTTACTGCTGTTGCTCCAAAAGAAGGCAAAAAACCCCAGTCTGAAGCAATCGCCAATATGCAACACACAGGGGAAAAAAATGCCTTCTTGACCCCAGATGGCGTCAGATTTCTCCTTGGATCAAGAAGCTTTTACCCACATATTAAATATTATAACCCTTAATATTCTGTGTCTGCAGGAAGTCATCTAGTCGTTTTTTAAAAGTCTGTACAGACTCTGACCCAACCACCTCAACAGGCAGAGAATTCCACAGCTTTATTGTTCTCACCGTAAAATAACCCTTTCTATGCTTTAGGCTGAATTTTCTTTCGTCCAGTCTAAATGGGTGACCCCTTGTCCTATGTATAGACCTGTTAATGAATAGGTTATCAGACAATGGTTTATAATGGCCCCGTATATATTTATATAAGGTTATCAGATCCCCTCTAAGGCGCCGTTTCTCTAAACCCTCACTAACTCAGCGCCCCACTACCTGTCCTCACTAATCACCAAATACACCCCAGCCCGCTCCCTAAGGTCAAACAGTGACCTGCGCCTAGCTTCTCCCCGCATCACCTCTTCCCATGATAGACTGCAGGATTTCTCACGCGCAGCCCCACACTCTCTGGAACGCTCTCCCTCGTACTGTCAGACTTTCCCCTAACTTCTCTTCCTTCAAACGCTCCCCTTAAAACATTCCTATTTAGGGAAGCCTACCACCCAACTCACTGACGCAACCATCAAATCACTCTCACCTTACAGCCCTCCTGAGTCCTCCTTAGATTGGAGTTCCTACGGGAATAGGGCCCTCATCTCCTCCTGTACTGTTTGTCAAATGTTGTTCAATGTATTGTAACCCTGTCTATACTACGTGCCTATTGTACAGCGCTGCGGAATATGCTGGCGCTTTATTAATAAAGAATAATAATAAAATAATAAACTAGCAGCTTTTTCTAGCAGCTATAATATCCTTTAAGACAGGTGCCCAAAATCGTCGACCGTGTGAAAAGTGTGTCCAAACGCATTGACGGATTTTTCACGGCATGCGCGTAAGCGGTCATACGATGTGTATTTTCGTACATGATTTTTTTTACAGATCGTCATACAAACACTTTCTCTTTCTGCGTCTGGATGTTGGGTAGGCTGGACATCAGAGTCTGACGTCACCTAATCACGCACACACGTCGCTAGCGGACCCGCAGCGCACGCTGTAACGTCAGTACTAGTGGTTCTACGTTCCCGAAAAAAATGCGTTAATTTCCCGCCGGTGTTGCACGGCTGCACATTCGTGCGGCCGTAATTCATATATTGCCTGTCATTTGCTGCTACTGCAGCCATAATTAAATGTTGTGCCTAAACGCACTTTCACAATGCGTTCGTCTGACCCCAGCCTTAATGCATGCCAATACCTTGCTGGCCTTGGGCGGCTGCTGTTTGACATTAGGCATGGTTACTGTGAAGGAACCGTTCCCTTCCGTCTGTCCTGGCTCTCCAGACACCCCTTCGTTGCGGTCAGCCCGGCTACTGGGAGCTCTGTCCTCAGCGCCTCGACCTGCCTGCTTCTGTTCCTCTGCCCTGGAGCCGTTAGGAATCTCCAGAAGGCCGCTCTCTGCCTTCTGAGGGTGAGTGTGGAGTGTAGCGTAATTTGTAATAAAGACACCAAGCGCGGCTGTATGCTTTAAAACAGGATTCTCTCTGAGCTCTGAGCGTTCTCTCACTTTTTAATGAACAAAACGCCACCATTTATGCTGAAGTCCAGTCATAATTTGCATACCCATACTAATTACATTATGTCAGTTATTTACAATACACATTCTTTAGCCTTCAGCTCACACAACATTTGTATATCCATTGTTCTAGCACATCAGATTAAAACACACACTATCAGAGATCCCTTGAATTAAACATGCAGCTAGATAATGGGAAAAGCCCTGGTGCATAAATTACACAGCAGTAAAGCTTGTTTCACGGGAAAAACACTGAGGATAAGTGGAATATCTTTAAACTAACACTAGAAAAGTACACGTCACAATATATTCCACTGGTTAATAAATATAAAAGAAACAGACTGAAACCAATGTGGCTTAGTAGGAAGGTAACTAAGGAAATGAAAAATAAAAAAAAGGCATTTAAAGCTTTTAAATCTGATAAATCGGAGGCATCCTATAAAGCATATAGGGCAGCCAATAAAGCATGTAAAAATGCGATTAGATGGGCTAAACTAGAAAATGAAAAAGAAATAGCCAAGGAGAGCAGGACCAACCCTAAAAGATTCTTTAGGTACATAAATTCTAAAAAACCCAAGAGTGAAAATGTAGGTTCACTAAAATCTGAGTCAGGGTTATTGTTAACTGAAGATCAGGATAAGGCAGAAATTTTAAATGATAAATACTGAAGAAAAATAATCAAAGAGAAACCTATAACAGGAGACATGCAATTCATTAATAAAAACTTACTAATACAAAGTGACTGGTTGACTCAGGAGAAGGTTTTGCAGAAATTGAACAATGTGAATGTGAATAAAGCCCCAGGGCCAGATGGAATTCACCCGCGAGTACTGAGAGAGCTATGTGTTGAAATATGTAAACCTCTGTTCTTAATCTTTCAAGATTCTTTTTCTTCAGGAATAGTACCAGAGGATTGGAGAAAAGCTGACGTGGTCCCTATATTTAAGAAAGGTTTAAAATTTGTGCCTGGGAATTATAGACCTGTGAGCTTAACATCTGTGGCTGGGAAAGTATTTGAGGGGTTACTAAGGGATAATATTCAGGAATTTATTGGGAGGTATAATGTTATTGGCAAAAATCAGCATGGTTTCAGGAAACACAGATCATGTCAGACTAACCTAATTACGTTCTATGAGGAAGTAAGTAGAAGTATAGATCAGGGGGGGGGGTCGCAGTGGATGTGATTTACTTAATTTAAATAGTAACCTTTTGTGTGGAACTAAGAAAAATTGGTCTAGATGAAAATACTTGTTCTTGGATAGAAAACTGGCTAAAAGATAGGGTACAGAGAGTGGTCATAAATGGTACATTTTCAAGATGGACACCAGTGGTAAGCGGTGTCCCTCAGGGGTCTGTTATAGGACCAATACTATTCAATTTATTTATAAATGACTTTGAGATAGGCATTGAAAGTCATGTATCAGTGTTTGCAGATGACACAAAACTAGGAAAAGTAATACAATGTGAGCAGGATGTAACTTCGCTGCAGAGGGATTTAGATAGATTGGGGGACTGGGCACTTAAATGGCAGATGAGATTTAATCTAGATAAATGCAAAGTTATGCACTTTGAAGTGAAGAACACACAAGTAATTTATACCCTAAATGGTACGGAGTTAGGGAAATCCAAGCAGGAGAAGGATTTGGGAATAATCATAGACTTCAAACTAAGTAACAATGTGCAATGTCAAACAGCAGCCGCCAAGGCCAGCAAAGTATTGGCATGCATTAAAAGGGGAGTTCACTCACGGGATGAAAACATAATTTTGCCTCTGTATAAATCAATGGTCAGGCCGCACCTTGAATATGCCGTGCAATTTTGGGCACCGGTCTTAAAAAAAGATATTATAGCGTTAGAAAAAGTGCAGAGACGGGCAACTAAATTAATAAGGGGGATGGAAGGGTTAAGTTATGAGGAAAGACTAACAAGCTTAAACCTGTTTAGTTTAGAGAAACGGCGCCTTAGAGGGGATCTGATAACCTTATATAAATATATACGGGGCCATTATCAACCATTGTCTGATAACCTATTCATTAACAGGACTATACATAGGACAAGGGGTCATCCATTTAGACTGGAAGAAAGAAAATTTAGCTTAAAGCATAGGAAGGGTTATTTTACGGTGAGAACAATAAAGCTGTGGAATTCTCTGCCTGTTGTTGAGGTGGTTGGTTCAGAGTCTGTACAGACTTTTAAAAAACGACTGGATGACTTCCTGCAGACACAGAATATTAAGGGTTATAATATTTAATATGTGGATAAAAGCTTCTTGATCCAAGGAGAAATCTGACTGCCATTCTGGGGTCAAGAAGGAATTTTTTCCCAGTATGTTGCATATTGGCGAGCATTTCAGACTGGGTTTTTTGCCTTCTTTTGGATCAACAGCAGTAGGTTATGTGGGAGAGGCTGAACCCGATGGACGCATGTCTTTTTTCAGCCTATGTAACTATGTAACTATGTTTACTGTATACACAAACACATTTACCTAACAGGAATATAAGTATTTTTAAAACCAAAGCTATAACCATTTTACACTAAACTAAATTAAACTAAAACCAAACAATGTAAAATATATTTAAAACCACACGATATAAATGAACATAAAGTCTCTTGGGGTTTGAAGCGTGGAGCGTTACATCTAGGATTATTCCCAAATCCTTCTGCTTAGATTTCCCTAACTCCGTACCATTTAGGCTGGGGTCAGACGAGCGCAGTTATCACGTCCGTGTTGCCGCACATTTGTACGTCCGTGGCAGCATAGCATTCTGACCAGTGGAGCCCCACACACGAAGTACGTCCGCACAGAAGTGTGGACGCATGACAGATGTGGCAAACGGACGCATGTTAGGCAAGAATGTAATACTGCTAGAACGGACGTGCAGAGTGCGCCACCTCTGCAACGTCCGCATAGCTTTGTGTGTGAGTGATGGAACGTAGTCAGACAAAAACATTTTTTTATTTTCCATCTACTTCAGTCAAAAATAACGTCAGTACAAAAAAAACAGACCGTGTGGCCACTACCTTGTCGTCAGTCAAGAAGTACGTCCGTACTGCACGGACGCACAGTCCGTAGAAAACACTCGTCTGACCCTAGCCTTAGGGTATAAGTGGCTTGTGTGTTCACCAAAGTGCATAACTTTGCATTTATCTAGATTAAATTTCATCTGCCATTTAAGTGCCCAGTCCCCCAATCTATCTAAGGCTGGGGTCAGACGAGCGATGCACTAGAAACACTTATAGAAGAGAGAAAATTCAATTTAGAAGAAACTAATCAATTGCTTGAATTAAAAACGAAAGAATTCCTAGAGTCCACTCAAGAAGGTGGTGAGCAAATGTTCACAGAAAAAATGGAAAGGACACTAGCCAAATTGGAAGAGGATTTAATTAAAAAGAAAAGAAAGAAATATATCAGGGACAAGCAGGATTACGAAAGAGGCAACGTATGGAGACCAACAACAAAAACAGCGAAAGCAGAAAGTGAAGAGGAGAGAGATGTATTTGAAGATGACCTGGACCATACGGAACTCCGGGATCACGCAAGATACACCCCTCGAAACCTTGACAACTATCGACCATATAGACAGCATGAAAGGGTAACCCCTAGGGATCGAAGACTGTCATATAGGAACAACAGAACCTATGGAACGAAGCCATGGACCCACCGCCCACAGGAGAACAATCAGAGATGGAATAACAGACCGAGAAGATATAACCAACACGTAATGTATGGAGAGGATAGAGGAAGAAGATACCAACCCAATTGGAGACCCGACTACTCCCAAAGACAGACCGATATGCTTAGGAAAGCAAGGAGAACACCTATAAAGAAAACAACCCTCCAATCCCCGGAGAATAACATATATCAACCTAACCAATACGGAAACATCAGTTACAAGGACAGGGAAAACCGCAGAGACCTCAATGAGGTTTTTCACCCGGCTACGCCGAAAGACCAGAGGAAGAGGAGATTAGAACAGACCCAGCAAGAAAGGAACCAAGAACCAAGAAAAACGGGAGAAAGAAGAGGCGAGGACATACACAGATCACCAAACAAAAGAGCAAGGGTCGAATAAGAGGGAAAAGAGGAGGGAAAAAGAAGAATAAAAGAAATAGAAAAACCAAACTCAAGGAAGAAACATCAAACAACCACGGGATTTTCAACCTATCTGGAAAAATCCTCACTGCAGACCAACAGAAAGTTCTGGGGAAAGGCCTTAAGTATGCACCCACCCAGAAATTCAACCACTTTTCTACCTACATAGATCTGCAAAAATTCAAAAGAAAACTCTGTCTTAAAAAATATTTCCAAAAGAACCCATTAGAAAGAACGTCGCAGATGCAGTATTACAAGCATACGGATCTGAAGGAAAAATCGAAGTTTTTCCCTAAATCTATGATGTCAGCCGAAATCTCCACATTTGACAAAATGGTCACAAGGGAGATGGAAAAAATGAAAATCGGAAAGAAAAACAACCTTTCAAAGAAAGAGAGAAAAGCCCTGGATGAGCTTAGAGAAGATGACTCCATCACAATAAAACCAGCGGACAAGGGAGGTGGCATCGTCATCCTGAGCACAGAACGTTATGAAGAAGAATCGCTTAAGATACTAAACGATCCTGAAACATACATAAAACTGAGGAAGGACCCCACAGAGGACATAGTAGCCAAATTCCACCAATATCTCGACGAAGGGGAGATGGTTGGTATCTTAAACGACAAGGAGCATAAGTATCTGAAAATCTTACACCCCCAGAGGCCAACTTTTTACCACCTTCCAAAGGTACATAAGGACCCAGTGAACCCACCGGGAAGACCTATAATTTCTGGAATTGACTCCATATCTAGCAGGGTATCGGAGTACATAGATAAGATCCTACAGCCTATAGTACTGAAGACCAAATACCACCTGAAGGACACCCTCAGTGCCATACAAGAACTAGAGAAGATATCATGGCAAGAAGATTACATCTTGGTAACATGCGACGTAAAATCACTTTACAGCAACATACCACATAAAGAGGGAATGGAATCAATAAAGAGACATCTAGAGGGGGAAACAGATATACCCCCGGAGCAAAAAGATTTCACACTGGAAGGAATAAGGCTGATACTAGAGAACAATTATTTTTCATTCAATAAAGAATTCTACATTCAGAAGAAAGGGACTGCCATGGGAACGAGGTTTGCTCCCAGCTTCGCTAACCTCTATATGAGCACCTGGGAAGAAAGAATCGCAGAAAACAAGGAAGACAACATCATTCTATATTTAAGATATATAGATGACATTTTAATGATTTGGAAGGGAGGAGAGGAGGATCTTGTTACATTTCTAAACCAACTCAACACGAAAGACCCTAATATCAAACTAGAAAGCACATGGAACCGAAACACTATAGACTACCTGGATTTAACCATCTTCTCAGAAGGGAACAAGCTATACACCAAAACATACTTCAAGAAAGTAGACACAAACAGCTATATTCACAGGGACAGCTGCCATCTCAGGAGGTGGCTAGAAGGAATTCCAAAAAGCCAGTATTTAAGAATAAAAAGGAACTGCTCAAAAGAGAGCGACTTTAACATCCAAGCAGACAGGCTGAAAACACAATTTTTAGAAAAAGGTTACGAAGAAAGCAAATTGGAATCAACCAAGAACGAAATCGCACTTATGGATAGAAAAGAATGCCTTAAGTACAAAAACAAAATCACCAAGAGTCTCGACTATACCACCGTGCCCATCATTTTTTCCTACAGCCAGCAAGATAGAGAATTCAGGAAGATCATCAAAAAATTCTGGCCAATATTATGTGAAGATCCCATACTACAGGAAATTCTACCCCCAGAACCAAGGATTATCTGCAGGGGAGTAAAGAACTTGAAATCCAAGATAACTACCAGTGAATATACGGCCAAAAGAACACAAAACCTGAACAACCCATTTAAGCAGAATACCGGTTTCTTCGGCTGTGGAAACTGCTTGAGCTGCAGAAGCACGGGCAACAGTAAAAGGCATATATCCACTGTTGACAACAGAAGAGGCCAATGGAAAATAAGAGATATCCTCACATGCTTCACCCCTAATGTCATTTACCTCCTCATTTGCCCATGCGGGCTAAAGTACATCGGGAGAACAACACGAGCTTTGGGAATTAGAATTAGGGAACATGTGAGGAATATCGAGAAAGGCCTGGAAACACACAGTGTTCCAGCACATTTCAAAAGATCACATAATTGTAATCCAAGAAACCTACAATTCATGGCAATCAAGAAGATCAGGAACAACAAGAGAGGAGGAGACATGGCTAGGAAGATAGGCCAAGAGGAGATGAAGTGTGTGTACGAGTTCGATACACTACATCCCGCCGGCCTGAATATGGACTTCGAACTGTGCCATTTCCTCTGAAACACTCCAGTCTCCTACCGAAACATCGGATCAAACACAGCCACTAGTACGTCACCTACAAGGGCCCCCTGAACCCCACTTGCCTATAAACAGATCCCAGGGAGCATTTCGACACATAATTCCAGCATGTACCCCAACTGTCCACCAACCCAATTTATATCAGCCCAGGTCCCCCATTACCGAGTGAGGGCCAATCCCCAACCAGGATTACAAAAAAGCTACATTCCCCAGCCATCATGCTTGTTCCCATACTGAATACATCTCCCAGCCTTAGGAGATGAGATACCCAGGCACCATAGATGCCCACAGTGTTCTTATACACCTTAAAGGATGTGCCCCTCATTTATAGGGAAAGCCCTCCACCTCCAACAAAAAGGAAAAACCCAGTTGCAGCCTCCTGCTTACGAGGCAATTACCACTCCCCGCATTCCCCCCCCCCCCCCTATCTCGCAAGTTTGAAACACGGAATTATTCCCACCTGAATTTGCACCATAAGTCTAACATCTGTCCTCCCTCCGTTTAATATTCCGACAGACTGCAAGGGCTCATCAACCAACTATCCAACCAAACTGTACCAAGACCCTGTACCTAAAGGTTTTACCCCACCTGAAAGTTTAATATACGAGAATGTTTCCACTTGTATGTGTATTCATTTCCACATATCCAATTCTTCTTCTGTCCAATATCTCCATTGACTGTAAGGGTGGATTGCAAAAGTGGTGCAATTACACAGTAAAAAAGACTCTATCACCATAAGGACCCTACCCCACACCGAATCAGCCAATTACCGCTTGCATTGAATCAAAACGCAAAGTCTCTGTTTTTGATCTAACCCAGCGCCGGTAGCACTCCGGAATAACGCAGGAACCGAAACCAACTCCCCGATTGGAGGACTCTGACCATGTGACTCACCAACCAATGAGAACAGAGCGTCTGCCGCGACACGCAGGCGCAACGAGCGGCAAATTTGAAAATGAAAGTAAAAAACTTACCAAACTACGTATAAAAGCAGGACAATGTCTAGGAGGGGTCATCCAGCTGAAGAGGCCACACTTTACTGGCGAAACGCGTCCTGGACCCCCCCCCCACCAGATTTTTTTACTAAGTTGTTAAACTTATTTTATTATGCTGTTATTTTACTTTATTTAGTTCATTAAAAAAACCCTTTTTTCCAATACCCTGCATCCTGATTCCTTCGGAAGCCCGGCTTATTTCTCCACCAGGCAGGATCCAGCTACAACACCCGCAAGGACTCCAGCCCGACTGAGGTAGTAAGGAACCCGAGGCAAGGAACCAAACGGCAGCAGGAAAGAAGGGAATCTGGCCGCCTTTACAGGCTAGAAGGGCATTACCGAGTGAGCGTGGTTATTATACCGGCTCAGGACCATGTGAGTGTACCACGTTTATATATACATCATATTATCCCAACGATAAAACACCATCCGGTGTCCCCTTTTTTCCTAAAGGTCCCGTTCAAGCAGAAGAAAGAAGAGAGTCAAACCTCCCCCCCTTCTTTCCAATTCATGTATCCTATTTGGATACCACCTTTTGACCACAAGGTGGCAACAGAGGACCAGGAATGATTATAGATTTTTCTTGTTTTCATTTTCTTTGCCACATCCTTTCCATGTGTTTCGCACCGAACTAAGTGTGAAAACGACTACGTACCTATCGATTCCAATTTACCGAGTGTATACATACTGTATGATTTTAACACATGTTTTAATAATTGCATTTATTCAGAACTATTCGTGTCATACCACTTGCATTTACTCTGAACAAGGAGCCTCAGGACACTCACATTACTTCATAAGTGCAACATATAACATCCCGTGTGTCATCCCTAGCTAGTGTATATAAAACACTCTAGCACACATATTCCAATTTCCCCAGACAGGGAAACCAAAAAGTGCAGCGCCCATCCAGGATCACCCCACCTTCTGTACATATATCCAGGTAGACCTAGGCACTACCATCTTATCCTAGGAAGGCAGCAGCACAATACCCCATCCGCTTTTAATCCCAGAGACAGGCGCCGACTGTAGAAACACCCTTTTTTCTTTATCAGACGAGCGCAGTGTTAACGTCCGTGTTGCCGCACATAAGTACGTCCGTGATAGCATACAATTGTGTTAAATGGAGCCCCACACACAAACTACGTCCGCACAGAAGTGCGGGGGCTGACGGACGCTGCAAACGGACGCAGGTTAGGCAAGAACGTAATACTGCTAGAACGGACGTGCGGAGTGCGCCACGTTCACAACGTCCGCATAGCTTTCTGTGTGAGTGATGGAACGTCAGACAGACTGCATTTATACGTCCAGCATTTGACGGACAGAATGTTTTTTCATTGTAATTTATTTTCCCTGCTACATCAGTCAAAAAATACGTCAGTGAAAAAAACGGACTGTGTGGCCACTACCTTGTCGTCAGTCAGAAAGTACGTCCGTACTGCACGGGCGCACAGTCCGTACAAAATGCGCTCATCTGACCCTAGCCTAAATCCCTCTGCAGCGAAGTAACATCCTGCTCACATTGTATTACTTTTCCTAGTTGTGTCATCTGCAAACACTGATACATGACTTTCAATGCCTATCTCAATGTCATTTATAAATAATTTGAATAGTATTGGCCCTATAACAGACCCCTGAGGGACACCGCTTACCACTGGTGTCCATCTTGAAAATGGACCATTTATGACCACTCTCTGTACCCTATCCAAGAACAAGTATTTTCATCTTGACCAATTTTTCTTAATTTAAATAGTAACCTCGTGTGTAACTGTGTCGAAAGCTTTGGCAAAATCCAAGTAAATCACATCCACTGCGACCCCCTGATCTATACTTCTACTTACTTCCTCATAGAACGGAATTAGGTTAGTCTGACATGATCTGTGTTTCATGAAACCATGCTGATTTTTGCCAATAACATTATACCTCCCAATAAATTCCTGAATATTACGGTCTATAATATCTTCCGTCAGTACGTACGTCATGCATGCACGCAAAGTGCGTTCGTCTGACATTAGCCTTAATGCCACACATAGCTCTACGTGTTCTCTCCACACACACACCTCACCCTTACTGCCATCAATCCACACACAACATCTTCCCAGTAGCGTATAGAGCGTCATGGTGGTCGAGGCAAACAACGGGCACCTAGTAATGTCACATGCTGGAGGTGCACGGCCTGTCCAGCGCGACAATTACTAGAGCTCCAGTCCATAGGGGAGTGATGGAGGGCATCCCATAGTTACCCAGAGCGCCCCCTGTGCCTATAAATACTCATCACGGATTGGAGGAAACAGACGCAGACAAGTCATTCTTTACACGGCGTTTGTGTGAAATATAAATCAGATTTATTGATTACAAATCTATCAGCGAGTATCAGTTCTATGATCAGTATAAATGAGGAGCAAAGCCACGAGATCTCAAAGGATCAGCTTAATACCCAGCGATCAGGGGGTTAAACAATCCGCAAATCACACAGAAATAGCATTTACACCTGCACAACCTGATACAGAGATTATAGTGCCCCCACTGGGAGGCTATTCCATGTATCTACTACCCGCTCTAAGACACACAGGTGACATTCAGCGAACACCCAAATCCAGACAAACAGGGGGTTTATAAACCACGCATTGTGATAATTTGGGAAGGGGATCGGAAAATATGTAAATTCCTCGACTAGCCTATTTCGGTCTACATTTCCAGTGCATTATTTAGCAAATAAAGCCCACTTTAGTGCCCAGTGTGATGCATATAGACAGTGCATCTTTAGCCGCAGTATATTCCCCCCCCCCCACTCTCAGGTACCTCGTTCACGTGTCTGCACAGACACTCCATTCTCATCACAACCAAAATAAAACCCAGCAAGGACTGAAAGGGTAAAGAGAGTTTTTACTCCTAGTATTCATTTTAAAATTACACAAAATCCCCAAATTGTTCAAATTCTCAGCCAGGAAATATCCTTACCTACCCCGAACCCAGCAAGGAGCGGCTCAGTGAAGGCGGCAGTGAAGGTGTGTAAGTGTCTGATCGGGTCACACAGCTCATAAAAAGACAAACGTCCGGCCTCATAGTCCAGGAATATTCCAATTCTACAACAGGAAAGGGGGTGAGGGAACTGGATTGATTTATTGTTATGTCTCACTGAATAATTATTATCATACCTCCTCCACAAACCCCAGGACTTATTATTATCTCCAATCCGTGACCGCTTCCCTTTCCTCTTCATACTGGGATAGACCACCCCGACCCCCAATACCCTGATTCATTGCCCTCCACTTCCCAGTAATGTCGCCCTGAGGAGAAACTGCTGGAGCTTAAAATGTGAGCATAATTCTGAAATCTCTCTTGTGTTTCTGGGCGACTCTGGTCTATTTCTGACCAGGAAACAGTTTTTAAATCCTCCGATAAAGAAACATCATTACTAGCCGTGTTTACATCCAGTAACATGTCTGAAGCAGTGTTTACATCCAGTAACATGTCTGGAGCCGTGTTTACATCCAGTAACATGTCTGGAGCCTCCGGTACACGGTGCCATCTCATTACTCTGCTCATAATCCCAGTTAGGCCTGAGTGTAAGGTCTCTGAGATCAGACCCACATCTTCTACATCATGGACCTTTATGTCATGTCTCTCTCTGTCCTCAGCATCACAATAGTCGGCTCTGTCTGATTCCAGTCCTTGTAAGACAGTTAATGGGTCCCTCATGTCACACAGCTCCTCGATGTCCCCCATCTTCCTGGACAGCTCCTCCTTCTTTATTTCCAGCTGCCGGATTAGATCTGAGACTCGGAGTGAGACCTGCTCTTCCTGCCTGGAGATCTCACTCAGGACTTGCTTCTGCAGGGCTTCCAGCTGTTTCTTGATGTCCCTAATCAGGGCAGTGACTCGCTCTGTTACCCCGGCTGCTTTTTTTTGCACTTGTCTCCTGATCGCCTCCAGGCTCTGGACTCTGTTCTCGGCCTCCTCTCTCTGTGAGGTCAGTTTCTGCAGAATATTCCTCAATGTGTCCTTCTTCTTCTCAGAGGCCTCATTCAGAGTCTCCACCTGGTGTCCCCTGTGATCTCCGGCCAGGCTGCAGGACACACAGATACAGGCCGCGTCCTCACAGCAGTAATACTCCAGGACCTTCTTGTGGACGGAGCATTTCCTGTTCTCCAGTGAAGTGGTGGGTTCAGTTAAGACGTGTTCCTCTGACTTGCTGTGTTTCTTTAAGTGTTTATCACACAGAGAAGCTTCACAATGTACACATGTTTTAGCAGCCGGTACCGGAGAGTCACAGTAAGTACAGGGGATCCTGACCTCCTCCTCCTCCTCTGGGTAAGTAGATCGAAAACTGTCTGCAATGTTACGCAGCCCTGTGTTCTTCACCAGAGTCGGACGCTCCTTAAACTCTGCTCTGCACTCAGGGCACTTATAGGCTCCAGATCCCACCTGTGTGTCCAGCACATCCCCAATGCAGGTCCTGCAGAAGCTGTGTCCACATGTCAGGGTCACAGGATGCGTATAAATGCTCAGGCAGATGGAGCAGGTCAGCTCGTCTCTCAGATCAACAGACGCCATCTCTGAAAACAATGAGAAAAGAAAAACGTCAGTATTCTCTTATCAGGAAGCTTGTTTTACCACATTATACACACACACACACACACACACACACACGGTTTAAACACTGTATCATGGAACTCTTAACCCTGTAGGTTCCTGATTTGAGTTTTCCTCTATGTAGGGGTTGAGTCACTAAATAATGACTGAGCCCAGGATCTAAAAAAGGGCACAGAAGTGACCTCATTGCTCGTGTTCTGAAAAAGTAGGCAATACCTAAAAGTAAGCAATATGCGTCACGTCCGGCACAGTGCGTGCCCTGCCGAAGGCTCAGAACAGGCCATGAATGTCCCATCCTGTGCAATGCGTATGCGCACCGCCGATCTATCAGAGACGCATGCGCACGCACAGAGGCAATAGGCCAATATGTGCATGCACCTCACCCACTCTACGAAATCAGGCAATTGGCCCAACTGCGTGCACGTGCCCCATACGCGAGTACATCGGCCTTGTATTGACTAATCAATCAGCAATTCATTTATTATTTAATCAACAGGACAAGAGACTGATTAATAAAAGTTTTCACCTTCACCAGTTAGTGAACACACACACAAATTAAATAATAGGCAAATGCATCAAAACTAGGGTTGCCACCTTTTCTTCAAGCCAAACCCGAACACTCAAGTCTAGCATTTGGCTTGGGCGGCCATTTTTTTTGTAGCGTTTACATTATGCTTATATTTACATTATGTGTATATAATATGGCACGTGGTATGGCTGGCACACTGGTATTATGCATGGCAGACTGCCAATGATCTTCGAGCCTGCGCGCCTCACTCTGCAGAGAGTCGAGATGCTTTTCTTTTTGTGACGGTCCGGTCGGAGAGTGGATGGAGAGCGTTGCAGCACCATCAGCAAGTCTCGTTGGCTGCTCAGGACCAGTAGGGAGCCGCAGTGCCGCAAGCACGCTAGGGCACGACGAGCAACCACGTGAACATTGTCACGTGAGCCCGTTGCGCACAGCGGCTCATGGGAGGAGGAGGCGGGGAGGACGACACGTGACAGATGCATCCGCCAACCCCTCCCACAGTGGGCGGTGCATCTCCAAAATAAAAAAAGACGGGAGGAGAGGGCCGCGGCGCCGGGGGAAACGCAGGAAATGTAAGTATGAGGCAGGACTTGTGCCGGCACCTCAGAGAAATCCAAATCAAATTTATCAATGCAAATGTCTCAATTAATGCATCAACCTGAAACATCACAGTATTCACACATGTGACAATCAAGAAGTTTACACATTAAAAAGAAACATCACTGTAGTTCCCTAATTACTATTAATTAAACCATTAAGCTTCAAATGTGAATGCTGAGTCTGGCTGAGAGTAATGACACACATGGATGACATAAAAGCAATGTCGGAAAATAACCTTGGTACAAATAGTTCATTAGTTGTGATGGTCAATTAACCCTTTGAACTGCAGATGTAAATGCTGCCTCTGGCTGAGAGTAATGCAACACACACACAGATGGCATTAAACCATGACTAATGACAAAAGATTCCTGCTACAAATTTGTTAAACACAAGTCACTATTATTAGGATAAGCAATATACACTTATAACGAGGTGTCTTTAGGTTTCACTCAAACGCTGTGTAAAAAAATGACTTGTCTGTGTCCGTTTCAATCAGTGATGAGTATTTATGTGCACAGGGGGTGTTTCGGGTCCTCTGGTATTGTTAATGCATGTTACTCCCTGAGGTCACATGATGAACATGAGGCTGGTCATGTGATACACTGAGCATGATACGATAATGTTAGATTTTAATTTTCTGTAGGATTATAAATGTCCTATAATTGAAATTAATGCATATTGAAATATGGCACTTATGTGAAATTCCCCCCCCCCCCCCTTGTTCCAGTACGGTGTCTGTTCAATTTTGTTTCCTCTCGAGGCTGGACAGCGGGGTGATTGAAATAGATATCCTGTGTTAACTTAGAAATGCCCACGAAATCTTTGTTACATGATATAGAAATGTATCTGGTCGGATTGGCTGTTATATCACATTCCTATGTATGTTATAGAAAAGAGCTTCCTCTCCACTCCTAACAAACATTTCTATTGAATGCTGAAATAATAAACGGGTCTGACTGACTACGAGCTAGTTAGATGTTGATCTGCCATATCTTGGTGTGGTTGTTTCGATCATCTCCTCTGATCAGAGTCGCGCAACGCCTTATTTCATCTTTGATATATGGGAAGAAAGCGGTCTATTGAAATTTCATATATGGTAATCTGTTTTAATTTGATTAAGACTCAAATTTAACAGATAATTCTATATAAGGCCATATTACATAGTTGGTGCTAACTTAACCAGAGCTGTTGTAAACTTCCCAGAGCCATTATAGCCTATGGAGGTTTTCAGTTTACAACAGCTCTGGTTAAGTTAGCACCAACATTGTAATACTGCCCATAGCCTTTATTATACAATAGTCATTATATTTATAAACACGATCATATTTTAATGATTGATCTTTCTTTGAGGCTTGGCAGCAAATTTTGACAAGAAGCATTTTGAACAAATGCAAAATATCCTGCACGTCTCATGTTTACAACTAGCAGCTCTAGGCAGGATTAGAAAATCCCAGCTGCCTGATGACACGCGTGTGGGCGGAGGAAACTCCTCCACTTCACATTGATTTCTTCCAAAGGACACATGGAGGACAGGGCCGTGGCACACATCCTGACCACTTTAACCCCTTCACTACCAGGTGATTTTCTAAACAAAACACGTTAGGAACCAGAGGTTTTTTTTGAAAAATCATTAATTATTAGTGAAAGACATGTAAAAATACTCCCAATTAATCTTTTACTGTACTAACATATTTGGCCAGTAGATGGTGTCATTTCCTGCAAATTAAGTTACAGTCCGTGGTTCACTACACATAAGCCCCGTTCACACTGCATGGATTTTGAAATTATATATAATATAATATATATTCCAATCTTAGACCCGAATGCCGCCAACACTAGGCAAATAACATACCTGAGTGCAGAAATGCCCTTAGGGCAGCACATCAGGATTTGATTAAAAATTAAAAAACTTTTATTGATACAACTTTAAAAGAACCTGTCTATTGACCGACGTTTCGCCCAAAGGCTCGTGTTGGGCCAAAACGGTAAATGGACAGGTACTTTTAAAGTTGTATCAATAAAAGTTTTTTATTTTTAATTACATACACACATACACACATACACACAGGTATATTACACAGAAAAGGCGAATTTAAAATGGATGCCTGTAGCCATTTTGTTATAAAGACCGTTTTTCTTTCAAAATATTCTCTAGGTTTAGAAATGAACAAGATTTTTTTTTTTTTTACAAAGTTCATTCCTGGGTTAAGAAGCCCCAGACATGAAGGAACCTAGAATGAATGTGAGATAACGCTAAGACGTGTCATAAGTAAATTTATTGGTCTATTCTAAGTTTTTAAAACAAAAGAGATTTTGTCTTTTGGGTATAGGAATAAGAGTTAAATGTTTTGTAATATAGAATTATATTCACAAAATATATGTTTATAATCAAGGTATATTTTATTATAATTACAGTTTGAAATATATACTCCAAAATATTGTAGAAAGTAGATAATTGGTAAATAATAAAAATTACTAAAGAATAGATTCTGTGAGTTAACCAGGAAAGAATTTAGCTGATCTAAGCAACCAAAAGGTAGGAGAGCTATAAATCTCAAGAAGAGACAGTCTAGAGACTGAAGACAAGGGTCTTTGTTAAGCTAAGTCTGACCTTTTGACCCTAAGATAAGATATTAAAAAGAATTAATGGAATTAATACAAGAAGTGCAATACTGCCCTCTACAGGATAGTAAAAATAATGATTTATATTATCATTAATATTAACTGTGTGGCTATAATAAGCGGGAAAAAGTTTTTGGTAAGTCAGTCGGAGATTGCCAGCCATGGGGACGCATCGCAATGCACTCAGACATCCATTACATATGACACTCTGAGCAACCGAGCAGACTCACACCACGATGCACTCAGATCCCAAGACATGAGGCAATTAATATTCTCACCAAATCTCTAACTCACATGCATTGATTATCTAATATCGATAATTTTCACATATTCCAAAACAAAGTATCACATAGAAAATTCCAAGGCAGACTCATCAACATCCAAATTGGACAGGTAATGTATGAAATAAGGAATTAATGTAAAAATATATTTGTAGAGATTTTTGCAACGTAGACTGAGACTTCTCGGATAAGGTTAAAATCCAAATTCATACAGGGTTATCCAAAGAGATTCGAAAAGTCACCGCACGTTCGGTGACTTTTCGTTCTCTTCAATTCGGTTCCTTTTGCCGATTGCATTTCGGTGACCCTGCGGTGTATTCAGCAAACAGCACAGGGTCCCCGAATTGCAGGGAAAAGCTGCCGCAAACCCGACGAAAACTAACCGAATGCACACTGAAAACAAGCAAAAACATCTGGATTAACCTTCAAAAAAGCCGAACAGGAGCCGAACAGGAGCCGAATCACACAGAGCCGAAGCAGCTGTGACGTAGAGGAGGCAGTGAATAAATTAGAAAAACCATTTGTATGAATCTGGGAAAAAGAAACGCTGTTTGCAAAGAAACTACTGAGCGAAAATGTCTGAAATTTTCACAGGAAGTCCAGGAATGATAAAGAGGGCTGTTACAAAAAAAATAAGTAAACTGAAAAAAATAAAAAATAAAAAAAAAAAAAAAATCGGACTTTTAAAAAAAAAATAAAAAAAATCTGAAAAATGCTTACAGTATCCTAAAAAATCTATAAATAAAGAGACTCTTTGCTGCAGAATTTTATAATGAACGGTTTATTAGATATTGAATTAAAACGGGAATATTTTTAACATTGAAGCCTATGGGATTCTCCTGAATAAATTTGCCGAATTAAACCACCGAATGGCAGGGCATTTCGGGAACCTTTCACTGCTGGTTTGTGTTCTCTGAATAGCCGAAGCAGTGCTTTTCTATGGGGATTTCACTGCCCTCGAACAGGCACCGAACAGGCACCGTATGTTCAGGCAATTCGCCAGGATTTGGCGAATTGCCTGCTCTCTGGATAGCCGAATGGCCAGGAAAGGTAACCGAACGCTGATTTTCAGCGTTCGGTTACCTTTCTCAAGCAATTCGGATCTCTTTGGATAACCCTGTAAGTATTTCTAATCTGCAGATGGAAATATGAAGAAGTGGATATAAGGATTTATTCCTAAAGAAATGTTGCAAGATTGATACCAATATATATATTGAATTTGGAAATTACTGTGATTAAAATTAATAAGCAAGGAATTATATAACTACAAAATAAAAAGCAAAAGATTAGAAGTTTAATTCTCGAGATTAGGGGAGGATTCACTAAATAAGTTTTTATTACTTATCAAATTAGCTCATCTTTTGTCGATCTATGTAGCATAGAGATATATATATCTATAAGAGCTGGCTGGTTAAACATTGTTTGCTGGGAATTGCATGTTGTATTAAGCAGAAATGTTTATTAACCATTTGTGTATTAGTTACTAACTGGGAAAATAAATGATATTAATCATATATGCAGTTACTAACCGGAGATACATATATTGTGAAGCTAGTTTTTATATGCTGATGGAGTCTGGTTTATAAATTGTTGTTTATGATATGAGATTTGAAATTCTTTTGTATACGTAATAAATATATGTATATTTTTATCCGATTATTGTATTTTTTAAAGCAAAACAGACAATTAAAAGAATTCAGGATAATTTCTAAGAGATATAGACGATTGATATTTGTGTCTCGTATAAGTTTCTTATGAAATAATAATCCCTGATATATTGGAGACGACTGCCGAGGTAGGTCCAGTAAGTCCAATATAGACATATTGGAGGCTTGGCTGATAAATCCAATATATACAAACGTGTTGTATTCACGTGCAGAGATTATATCCGACAAAAAATATATATATATATATATATTTGCTATCTATCATCATGCCTCATGTATTAAATCCTTGCCTATCTCCCAATTTTTGCGGGTACTTCACTATAATAGCGAGGCAGACCTTTGCGAGCAGCAACTGGCCGACATGCAGCTACGATTCCAGCAAAGGGGATACTCCTCCACCATGATGATCTCAGCGCTCAATAAAGCTCTGGCTAAACACGCAGGTGCTAGTGTTGCAACTCCATCTACACGGGAAAACTGTAGAATCACATTACCGCTGACCTATCACTCCAAAAGTCATCTGATCACTGCTGGCATTCATAAGCACTGGCACTTACTTCGGCATGATAATTCTCTGCCTGTACAATTCATGCAGCCACTGTTAATTGGCTATCGGCGTGCAAGAAATCTACGAGACCTATTGGTCCACACTGATCCTACAACATCTGGAGTTGGAAGTTCCACATTAGTCAAGAAAGGGTGTTATCGCTGCCCTAACGGTGTCACCTGCAACCAAATGACGCCGGGCAACTCGTTTGCTTATCCTCACACGGACAAAAGATTCCTCATACAGCATCGTATTTCCTGCATGACCACACACACGTCATTTATTTAATCACTTGTCCGTGCGGCTTGGCCTATGTCGGCAAGACTGACCTTACGCGTCGGGACAGAATCAGAGGCCAACGCTCGGCCATTACCACGGCCTCAGGGATGGGCAAACGGAGAAACCTGTGGCCAAGCATTTTTTGGCTACCAACCACCGACTACCAACCCTACGATTTATGGCCATTGACCATGTGCCTCCACTCTCCAGAGGAGGAAACCGATCCCAAATCCTCCTGCAGAGGGAGACCTATTGGACTCGCATTCTGGATACTGTAACCCCCAGAGGACTCAATGAATAGATTTCTTTCACTTCGTTCTTATCTTCACGATAACATCTTCCCACTTCAGCTCATTTTTGCTCTCTTCCCTCCTCTTTATTCCTTTTTCCTCATTTTTCCTTTTTTCTTGTATTTTGATTTTATTATTTTTTTTCTTTTTCCTTTTTTTTTGTTTTTGTCTGTCTTTTTCCTTTCCTTTCTATTTATATTTATTTTTAATTTCTATCTTCACCTTTATCTTTGTTATTTCCATATTTACTTTCTATTTTCTATTATTTTTATATCTATATTTATTTTATTTTTCATCTTTTTTTCCCACCTTTCAATTACGTATTTTTATTTTTTATTATTTTTATTTGGCTTTTATCACAGCACACACACCTTATATACACTATTTTCTCTTAGATACACTGCCACGCACTATGTTTTACATTCACCATGCAGTTTCTTAATTTTTTGTCTCACTTTTCAGTTCTTTCCTTCCCCCCCCCCCACTTCTTTCAACCTCATTTTATTCATTGACATTGATCAACCTTGTCACACACACACACACCTCACACACACACACACACACCTCACACACACACACACAGTCAGTTCTTGTCCATGGGAGATCTATCCCCTTACATAGTCACAAACACAGGTCACTTTTTACTCCTTAGCATCATGCACTCACTTTTCCATACTAGTTTACACATAGATATCCAATATAGGGGCAACTACACCTGTCACACACTACATTACCCACATATACATTCAGGTATGCACACCCATACACATACATGTCACTCCAGAAATATAGTTCATTGTTGCTGATACACCGCTCTGTTCCTTTTACTATAGCAAAACCCTTTAGATCTTTAGCTGCTTTTTCTTTTTATACAGAGTATAATCTCTTTTTTTGTGCCTCCATGTCCCTGTTGTATTGGTTTTTAACGCTGCCTAGGGAGCAGCTCACCCCTCCTCTCCAAGCGTTGGTTGCGCAGGGCAACGCGGCCAGTAGTCGCAGCCTGATGACGTACATGCGCCGGCGACTTCCGGGTTACTCCACGCTGGGACGAGGCGGGGTGACTATCTCCATTCTTTACTCTCTGTATAAGTTGTTGTTATATACACCTTGAAAAAGGCCCGCTATTTTTTTGGGCCGAAACGTTGGAACTGTACTTATTTCTATAATAAATTAACATTTTTTACCTAGCCCCGGAGTGTCTCCCACCTTTATTTATTTTTCTGCATATTCTCTATTAGGGAGTTTAGCACCTGGGCTAAAATAAATATATATTTATTTTAGCCCAGGTGCTAAACTCCCTCTCTATATATATATTAGGGCTGTGCAATATTGACAAAATAATCATATTGCGATTTCTTGAATGAATATTGCGATTGCGATTTTATTTGCAATTTAGCCAATTGTTTTTGCTTTTTCAAACATGCTACATACATTCTAAATGAATTCAGTATTCAGCACATGGATCTACTGCCCCAGCACATGGAAATACTGCCCCAGCACATGGAAATACTGCCCCAGCACATGGATATACTGCCCCAGCACATGGATATACTGCCCCAGCACATGGATATACTGCCCCAGCACATGGATATACTGCCCCAGCACATGGAAATACTGCCCCAGCACATGGATATACTGCCCCAGCACATGGATATACTGCCCCAGCACATGGATATACTGCCCCAGCACATGGATATACTGCCCCAGCACATGGAATACTGCCCCAGCACATGGATATACTGCCCCAGCACATGGATATACTGCCCCAGCACACCTCTGTGCGCCACGTGTTCGGCTCCCTGTTAACTTCTGGCGGCATAGAGCTTGGGCGCTCGCCTGGGGGAACCATGTGACGAGCCGCGAGAACGTGGCTCGTCACGTGGTTCCCCCTGCGAGCGCCCAAAGCACCATGCTGCCGGAAGTTAACAGGGAGCCGAAAATTGCAGCCTTATGCGATTTATTAATTGCATGGTCGGAAATCGCGATTGCAATTAATTGCACAGCCCTAATAGCATATAATATATATATATATATTATATATATATATATATATATATATATATGCTATGTAGCTTCTCCAATGGAGCTGTTCACATCTTGCTGCGTGACGCTGTAGCATGACCCTTTTTTTGCGATTTGCATTGGTGGGGTTTTGCAAAATCGCGACGTTTTCACTCAATGTCACAAATATGAAAATTGCGTAGAAAAAATTGGCGATTTTCAAATTGCACAGTGTGAACAGGGCCCTAAGGCGGCGGGGGGGGGGTGTCAGACAAGCGCACTACATACATCTGCACTGACGTGCCTCCCGGTGTCCATCGCAGCATTGTGACGCTTCAACAGGGCTGGCCACACGCCAGGGGCGTACCTAGGAGGGGACAGGCCACACCGGGTGACACCACCCCCTAGGGTGACACCCTAAAATAAATAATAATCCTTTGGTTTTTTATTTTTGCAGAGAATTTTACCAGGAAGGATACATTGAGATTTCTCTAATTTTCAAGTATGTCCTGGGTGGGCAAAGTCTAGGCTGGCACTTTCCAGGGGTTGGCAAAAAACCCACCACTAAAGGGGTTACTCACAGAGCACCGAAATGACGCCAACATTTTGGTGTTCTGTTGTTCCCTGCACTTTGGGGAATCAAATTTCCCCACCCTGCAGTGAATTCACCACAGGGTCCCCGAAGTGCAGGGAGTCGGCCTACTTAAGGAAAATGTCTAGAATTTACATATAAAAGGTCCTGTGATTAATAAAAAAAAAGGTCTCTTACAGAAAAGAAAAACTGCTATAGGATGGATATGTTGGGAGTTTGCAACATCAACAAAAAAAATTATTCAAAAAAGAATCTACACTCGCCCCTTATTGCACAGCACAGAGGACGCATGAATGATCCACCATTGGCAGATTCATAATATATCATTATTATATGTATACGTCATGTCCTGCCAGAATGCTATAACTAAAAATATATATATTTTTTTAATTTTAAATTTTTTTTTTTTTTTTTTTTACCCACACATTTTAAAGTTGGGGGTGCCAAATATAGGATCTGCCCCGGGTGCCAAATGTTCTAAGTACAACCCTGCCACACGCTGTAGCGCGCACTACAACCGACATGTTAAACCTCCCCGTTGAAACACTTGGATGCGCGTTTGACGGGGCTGCAGCGCACTATCCCCCACAGGAGGATCGAGCCTTGCAGCGCACTATCCCCCACAGGAGGATCGAGCCTTGCAGCGCTGAGCACACTAACTACATTCAGCGAGGTGGCCAGACGGGCGTAAGAGCGGAAGGACTTCCACTCTCACTTATGTTTCTTCCGCCCTGAAAAATGCTCGTCTGACCCCGGGCTTCATGTATCCTCTTGTTGAATGTACGAACACACACACACACACACACACACACACACACCCTCCGCAGAAGGAATCCGAGTTGTTTGTTATGTGGAGAAATGTTTGTTGTGTTCAGGTTCGCCTGATGCTCAGATTAAATTATTTTGATTCATTTAAATCAGGTCGTTGCTAGAAGATAAGAGCGAAAACAAATCTATAGGTCCCTGCGCCATTATCCAACTGCAGCTATTTATAGAGCACCAGCATAGTCTGCAGCGCTGTACAACGACTAGAACAAAACCAAAATAAGTTAGATACAGTGAACACTAGGGAAAGAGGACCCTGTGTGTATTAACCCTGTCAGCTCTGTGTATATTAACCTGGTCAGTTACAAGTATATATGAAAGGTGAGCAGGTTCTGTAGCGCCATTGATTAGACGGTAAAGTAGTGTTTCCCAACCGCGGTCCTCAAGTCCCCCAACAGGACAGGTTTTGCAGATCACTTGGGGAAATGCAGACTGAATCCTGCAATCACTGAGAAGCAAATCCTATCCCCTGTGCTGTGCATATCCTGCAAACCTGACCTGTTGGGGCTACTTGAGGACCGCAGGATGGGAACCACTGCTGTAGAGGAATGATGTGTGAAATCCAAGGTACGGGGTTAGAGGTAAACAAATCTGGCAGAAGCATTCATTACAGACTGTAGAGGAGTGAGGTGCAGGATATGAGGCCTCAGGGAGCCAGGGAATCTGTATAATGTAACACAGTATGCCTCACAGAGCCGGGGAATCTGTATAATGTAACGCAGTATGCCTCACAGAGAGCCGGGGGAATCTGTATAATGTAACACAGTATGCCTCACAGAGCCGGGGAATCTGTATAATGTAACGCAGTATGCCTCACAGAGAGCCGGAGAATCTGTATAATGTAACAGTTCTGAAAATATAAAAAGGTAATAGCAGCCGTTGTGTCGTCGCTCGCTACTCGACGTCTCACGCAAACACACAGTGATGTGTATCAAAGGATTCTTAAAAATAAAGGATATACAGAAAGATAAAACATTAAAAGCTGGAGCAGGGTTTGCTCTCCTATTGCTTTGTGTGTGTAGATTTGTTATTCGGTCTCTCCCTTTTGTACAGCGCTACAGACCTTGTTGACGCTTTATAAATGCTTGTAACTGGAACTAAAGGTTAAAACATTATTAAAGTAAAGCCTGGACACTGCAATAACACAAAGACTCCGCATAGATAAAGTGATATACAAACTTACCAGATTCAGATGCACAGAACATGACCAGCCATGTGCTCTCAGGTCCAAGCCAAACCACAAAATGGATGATCTTCCTGGAACTCCTGATTGAATGAAAAGAAGGTGGGACTAGCATCTTGTCTCCCCTCCCCCACCAGCAATGTATACACCATTGTTCCCAGTGGGAGTCACCATATGAGGTAATCACTAGAGTAGGCTGGTTTAATGATGTCACAGCTAGACTTGTGCACCGATTTTTTTTAGGTTCGGTTCGTTCCTATTTTGTAAATTTTCGTTTCGGCCGATTTCCGTTTCGGTTCGTTTCGTTTTCGTTTCTTTTTTCGGATCGACTTTGTTTTCGTAATTTCGGAAATTTTCGTGTTTTTCGGAACGTCTGTTCTCCTCGTTTCAAAGTGTCTATTCGTTTTGACGTAAACTAATGGTTTTTCGGGTCCGATATTTCTGTCGATACGATAATTCTGCCATTGAGATTTCTCATGTTTTACAAGAAGGATACATTGAGATGGGAATGATACAAAATTACAGAATCAGCGATATAACCGAAAAATATGTTGTCCGAAATTACTGAAATGGAACCGAAATCAAGAATGGAGCCGAAATTACGAATGGAACGAAAATGATTTTCGATTTTACACATTTCTAGTCCATTCGAAAATTCGTTTCGTTTCGTAACGTTTTCGGATCTGAACATTTTCGTAACATCGGCCGAATCCGAATGCACGAATCGGGAAATTTCGTGAAAATTCCGAAATCCGAAACGCACATCCCTAGTCACAGCTAACACAAAGGGCAACAAGCCTCACACTGCCCCTAGTGTTCCCTCTTTGATATAACACTATCAGGGTTATTCAAAGAGATCCGAATTGCTGGCGAAAGGGAGCCGAACAGTGAAATTCAGCTTACCTTTCCTGGCCATTCGGCTATTCAGAGAGCAGGCAGTTCGACAAATCTTCGCGAATTGCCTGCACATTCGGTGCCTGTTCGAGGGCAGTGAAATCCCCCATAGAGAAGCAATGCTTCGGCTATTCAGAGAACAAAAAACAGCAGTGAAAAGTTGCCGAATTTCCCTGCTGTTCAGTGTTTTCATTCGACAGGTTTATTCAGGCGAATCCCATAGGCTTCAATGTTAAAAATATTCCCGTTTTAATTCAATACCTAATAAACCGTTGATTATAATATTCTGCAGTAAAAAGTCTCTTTATTTATAGATTTATTTTTAGGATCTTTTTAGGCATTTTTCAGGATTTTCTTGCGAATTTTTTTTGAATCGTTCTTTTTTCTGTCACAGCCCTTTTTATTATCATTCATTGGATCTTATGTATCTGTATAATGTAACACAGTATGCCTCACAGAGAGCCGGGGAATCTGTATAATGTAACACAGTATGCCTCACAGAGAGCCGGGGAATCTGTATAATGTAACACAGTATGCTTGACAGAGAGCCGGGGAATCTGTATAAATGTAACACAGTATGCCTCACAGAGAGCCGGGAATCTGTATAAACGTAACACAGTATGCCTCACAGAGAGCCGGGGAATCTGTATAAACGTAACACAGTATGCCTCACAGAGAGCCAGGGAATCTGTATAATGTAACACACTATCAGGGTTATTCAAAGAGATCCAAATGGCTGGAGAAAGGGAACCGAACGCTGAAAGTCAGCGTTTGGTTACCTTTCTTGGCCATTCAGCTATTCAGAGAGCAGGCAATTCGCCAAATCCTGGCGAATTGCCTGCACATACGGCGCCTGTTCGAGGGCAGTGACATCCCCATAAAAAAAGCAATGCTTCGGCTATTCAGAGAACACAAACCAGCAGTGAAGGGTTCCCAAAATGCCCTGCCATTCGGTGGTTTAATTCGGCAGGTTTATTCAGGAGAATCCCATAGGCTTCAATGTTAAAAATATTCCGGTTTAATTCAATATCTAATAAACCGTTCACTATAGAATTCTGCAATAAAGAGTCTCTTTCCTTATAGATTTTTTAGGATATTTTAAGCATTTTTCTGAATTTTTTTTAACTTCACTTATTTTTTCTGTAACAGCCCTTTTTATTATTATTTAGTGGACCTCATATGTAAATTTCAGACATTTTCGCTCAGTAGTTTCTTTGCAAACAGCGTTTCACTTTTCAATCATTCTTGCAAACCGTTTTCTTAATTTATTCACTGCCTCTTCTGCGGTGTCGGCTTTTTCCGGAGGCTTCGTGTGATCGGCTCCTGCTCGGGTTTTTCCGGTGTCTTGGACGCGTTAATCCAGATGTTTTTGCGGGTTTTCGGCCGGTTTTGCAGTTAGTTTTCATTGGGTTTGCGGTGGCCTTTCCCTGCAATTTGGGGACCCTGTGGTGCTTGCTGAATACACCGCAGGGTCACCGAAATGGGATCGGCAAAATGAACCAAACGTGCGATGACTTTTCGAATCTCTTTGAATTACCCTGTATGCCTCACAGAAAGCCAGGGAATCTGTATAATGTAACACAGTATGTCCCACAGAAAACCAGGCAATCTGTATAATGTATTAGTATGTCTCACAGAGAGCTGGGAATCTGTATAATGTATCAGTATGCCTCACAGAAAGCCAGGGAATCTGTGTAATTTGACAGTATGCCTGACAGAGCCAGGGAATCTGTATAATGTACCTCACAAGTCAGACCTACAATATATTCATTCAAAGGACTCGAATTGCACCTAAACAGTGAATTTCCCTGTATGGTACAATTTCGTGTCCATTTTGTGTTAAATAATAACCATAAACAAACAAAAACAAATTTTCCTATTAAAATTACTAGATATGGAATCCCAAAAAGTCTGCAATTTCTTTCTCATATACCAAAATAAAGTAAGACGCTGCACTACATTGATCAGCAGAGACAGTAAAATCAACCACACACAGGATATGACTGCTTCACGTCTGAATATTTCGTTGTTAGTCAGACCAGTTATTATTATTATTTCAACAATCAATATAAACGTTGTAGACAAGAGGTTCCTATCCACACATAGGAATGTGATACAACAGCCAATCAGAGCAGATACATTTCTACACTTCATATAACAAAGACTTTATAGGAAATGTGGCTAAATTCCGCAGGCCAACATCCTATGTAAGAAAAGACTGTCTACATACAGAATTGACACTTAAGGCCCTTAGGGTCAGACTAAAGCAGTATTAACGTGCGTTTAGCAGCACTAAATCACGGCCGTGATAGCAACAAATGACATCCAATGCCGGGCAGCATACGAAGAACGGCCGCACAAAAGTGCGGCAGCGCAACGCAAGTGGCAAACGAACGCATTTTTGCAAGAACGTAGAACCGCTAGTACTGACGTACAGAGTGCGCTGCGTCCGCTAGCGGCGTGTGTGCGTGATTAGGAGATGTCAGATGCTGCTAATGTCCGGCCAACATAACGTCCAGACACAAAAAGTGTTTTATTGATGATCCGTACAAAATCACGGATGAAAATGCGCATCGTATGACCGCTATCGCGTATTCCGTGAAAAAAATGCGTCCATTCATTCGAACGCACTTTTTCACGGACAACGCGAAAGATGCGTTAGTCTGACCCTAGCCTAAAATGGTCTGTGACCCCCCCCCCCTTTCTATCAGAACAGGCTTTTCACACGAATGCATATTGAAATATGGTACGTATTTCAATCACAGGAAATTTATATTCATACAGAAAATTTAAATCTAACATTTGGCTATTCAAAAAGCTAATGAGTCGACAAGTTTTGGCGAATTGCCAGCAAAATACGGTGCTGTTCAGCAGCAGTGAAATCCCCATAGAGAAGTAATGGTTAATCTATTCAGTGAACATGGAATAGCCTTCCAGTGGGAGCAGTAACAGTGATATAGAAAGGGTAGTAGATACATGGAATAACCTCCCAGTGGGAGCAGTATCGACTATACTCTCTGACTCTGTATGACAATATTATACACAGGTGAGGTTACACTAATACATCCAAGTCCCCTGAAACACACAGAAACATTCTGTGGTTTCTTCTCTAAACATTGCATTGTGATAAATTGGAAATCAGAAAATGTGTTAATTCCTTGACTCCCCTATTTCTGTCTTAATTGCGTTACAATGCATTGTGTCGCATTAACAAGTGGAAAAAGCGCACAGTAGAGCCCAGTGAGGTGTATATTGTGTAACTTTATCCCCTACAATCACCCTCTCCCCGGGGACACTTGCTCATTATTCTGTGTCTGGAAAGAAATCCATTCTTATTACAACCAGAATATCACTTTATGGATTTTTACACAAATATTATTATTATTAATATGTGGTTATTAGAACTAAGCCCAGCAATGACTGAAAGGGTTAAAGAGTTTTCACCCCTATAAACCATTTTAACGGACACAAAATCCCCAAATTCTCAACCAGGTATTTTTCTCAGATATCCATAAGAATTATACCCCTATTCTCTCTTACATCTTCTCCCATGTAAGTTACCTTCTTAAACCTACAAACCCCCCCCAAGGCCCTCCCACCCCGCCTTCCCCCCCCTTCCCGTAAATAAAAACACAACAAAGTATTGGCATTTAGAAAAGGTCACGTCTTTTATTACTTAAGGCCAAATTCTTTGCCTCTAAGGCAGAATTATTATTATCGATCCTCGTATGCCAAATTCGCTACACCAGATAACACTGGCAGCCAGATAACACTGGCAACTGCAATGCACCACAAGCATTGCCCAGAAATAGCGCCCCACGTGGCTAAGCAGGCTGACCACACATCTGCTCAGTTTATTTTATGGCAGATAACAGGCCGAGAGGATCTGCAAACCAGAAAGGCACTTGAGCTTGGCCGTACGAACCACACTCACCCCGTACCCTGCAGACCATCCCCCCACTATCGCCCTCCACGTGCCAGGCCGCCTATTTCGCCGCTCCTCCCTAACCTAAACCATGTCCATCTTAAAGCGCAATCCCCCAGCTGTGGCCGAACAAACCACCAGCTGGCTTCCTGCCACATGGTAAAGTACCCCAATCTTGGGATACTGTCTGATTGATAATAACTACTCTAACCATGCTTTTATCAAAGACAATCCCCCAACCCTGGCCGTTCAAAAAAGCTCGGGCTGGCTTCATGTAACATGGTGTATCACTTGATGCAATAGGTAAACTAACCATGTCGATATTTATACAATCCCCCAGACACGGCCATTTAAACCATGAACCAGGTTCATGTAACACGGCATATTTCCATATGGGAAACCACAGGTGGTCTTGCATGAGTAGTGAAATCACCACTCCATTGCCCCTATCTGTGGTGCTTCTGCTGCGTGACCTTTCCGACGTTGTAGAGAAAACCAGCATCTCTGAAAGAGAAAATAAAACAGGGTGGGTTGGGTGGGAGTAAAAGAAAATTAGTTGCAATACCAAACTTGTCTCACACAGTCTTTTATAACCTCCCTTCCCCCTCCTTTCCATTGTTTATCTCCCCATTGTACCCAATCACAAAGAGCCATGTTTCCGCCCATAAAAACAAGGACACCCCCGCCTGATCCCATAGAACAAAGGAACTCATTCCCCTTTCCTCTTGTGTAATATACGGTGATAATTCTTAAACCTCCTTCGTTTCTCATTCGAACTAATCCAGCATGCAGTGGCTCGGTGAAGGCGGCAGTGAAGGTGTGTAAGTGTCTGATCGGGTCACATAGCTCATAAAAGGACAAACGTCCGGCCTCATAGTCCAGGAATATCCCTAATCTTTGACAGGAAAAGGTTTGAGGTAACCGGATTTGTGTATTGTCATGCATCACATAATACTGATTATTAACATACTTCCACAAACCCCAGGATTTTTTATTGTTTCCAATCAGTGATTGTTCTCCTCCCCTCTCAATACTGGGATAGGCCATCCTGACTATCCACCACCCAGATCCACTGCCCTCCACTTCCCAGTAAAGTCGCCCTGAGGAGAAACTGCTGGAGCTTAAAACCTGACGATAATACCGAAATCTCTCTGGTGTTTCTGGACGTCTCTGGTTTATTCCTGACCAGGAAACAGTTTTCAAATCCTCTGATACAGAAACACAATTATGAGCCGTGTTTACATCCAGTAACATGTCTGAAGCCGTGTTTACATCCAGTAACATGTCTGAAGCCTCCAGTACACGGCGCCGTCTCGTTACTCCGGTCAAAATCCCAGTTAGGCCTGCGTGAAAGGTCACTGAGATCAGACCTACATCCAGATCTCCTACATCATGGACCTTTATATCATGTGTCTCTGTGTCCTCAGTGTCACAATAGTCGGCTCTGTCTGATTCCCATCTTTGTAAGACAGTTAATGTGTCCGTCATATCACACAGCTCCTCGATGTCCCCCATCTTCCTGCACAGCTCCTCCTTTATTTCCAGCTGCTGAATTAGATCTGAGACTCGGAGTGAGACCTGCTCTTCCTGCCTGGAGATCTCACTCAGGACCCGCTTCTCCAGGGCTTCCAGCTGTTTCCTGATGTCCCTAATCAGGGCAGTGACTCGCTCTGTTACCCCGGCTGCTTTTTCTTGCACTTGTCTCCTGAGCTCCTCCAGGTTCTGGACTCTTTTCTCGGCCTCCTCTCTCTGTGAGGTCAGTTTCTGCAGAATATTCCTCAGTTTTTCCTTCTTCTCAGAGGCCTCAGAGTCTCCACCTGGTGTCCCCTGTGCTCTCCGGCCAGGCTGCAGGACACACAGATACAGGCCGCGTCCTCACAGCAGTAATACTCCAGGACCTTCTTGTGGACGGAGCATTTCCTGTTCTCCAGTGAAGTGGTGGGTTCAGTTAAGACGTGTTCCTCTGACTTGCTGTGTTTCTTTAAGTGTTTATCACACAGAGAAGCTTCACACAGCAGACATGTTTTAGCAGCCGGTACCGGAGAGTCACAGTAAGTACAGGGGATCCGGACCTCCTACTCCTGCTCTGAATGAGTCAGTGGCGTAGCGTGGGGGGGGCTGGGGGGGGGGCCGTGGCCCCGGGTGCAGTTTTGTTAGGGGCGCATTTGCGCCCCTAAAACTGGCCCGCGGGTTGAGGGGGCCCAGATGCCGGGCAGCGGGAGTGCCTGCCCGCCGCCCGGTCCTGAACAGTCCGTCCTGTTCTTGAAGGGGATGCGGCTGCGTGCAGGCGCAGCCGGTCACATGGTCCGGCTAATCAGGTGGTACTGAGTCTCTGTACCACCTGACTGGCCGGACCGTGTGACCTGCACACGTACGCAGCCGCATCCCCTTCAAGAACAGGACGGACTGTTCAGGACCGGGCGGCGGGCAGGCACTCCCGCTGCCCGGCATCTGGTTCCCCTCAACCCCTGCCGGAGCAATATCCAGGTGAGAGCTGGGGCAAATCCATGAGCTGGGGGCAAATACATGTGTAAGCTGGGGGGCAAATCCATGAGCTGGGGGCAAATCCATGAGCTGGGGCAAATACATGTGTAAGCTGGGGGGCAAATCCATGTGTAAGCTGGGGGGCAAATCCATGTGTAAGCTGGGGGGCAAATCCATGAGCTGGGGGCAAATACATGTGTAAGCTGGGGGGCAAATCCATGAGCTGGGGCAAATACATGTGTAAGCTGGGGGGCAAATACATGAGCTGGGGGCAAATACATGTGAGAGCTGGGGCAAATCCATGAGCTGGGGGCAAATCCATGAGCTGGGGCAAATCCCATGAGTTGGGGCAAATCCCATGAGCTGGGGCAATATCCATGTGTGAGCTGGGGCAGTATCCATGTGAGAGCTGGGGCAATAGATAACGTGTCCACAGGTTGGGGGGGGCGCACAATTCTTGGCTGGCCCCGGGCGCTGACAACCCACGCTACGCCACTGGAATGAGTAGATCGGAAACTGTCTGCAATGTTACGCAGCTTTGTGCTCTTCACCAGAGTCGGACGCTCCTGAGACTCTGCTCTGCACTCAGGACACTTATAGGCTCCAGATCCATCCTGTGTGTCCAGCACCTCCCCAATGCAGGTCCTGCAGAAGTTGTGTCCACATGTCAGGGTCACAGGGTCTGTATAAATGTTCAAGCAGATGGAGCAGATCAACAGACTCCATCACTGAAAACAGAATGAGAAACGAAACTTCAGTTTTCTCTCTTATCAGGAAACAGGGGGCGTGTTTTACCACATTCCTCACACACAGGGTGTGGACACTTTGTATCACAAAACAATTAACCCTGTAGGTTCCTGACTTGAGTTTTACTCTATGTAAGAATTTATTCACTAAGGCTAGGGTCAGACTGAGGCAGTGCGAACGCGCGTTCTGGCGCACATAATCACGGCCGCACTAGCAGCAAATGACGGGCAATGACGGCCAATATACGAAGTACAGTCGCACAAAAGTCCGGCCGCGCAACGCAAGTGGAAAATGAACGCATTTTTTCAAGAACGTTAAACCGCTGCTACAGACGTACAGAGTGCGCTGCGGCCGCATAGCAGCGTGTGTGCGTGATTAGGAGAGGTCAGACGCTGCTAGTGTGCGGCCAACATAACGTTCAAACAGCCGGATTTCCCTAGACTTCTTTTCACCCCACTGTCATGAAATACGTCCAGAATTGCGCATCGTCTGACCACTTAAGCGTATTCCGTGAAAAAATGCGTGCGCACGCATCGACGTACATTTTGACGGTGGCCGCAGAAAATGCGCTCATCTGTCCCTAGCCTAAATAGTGACTTAGGACAGAGGGAGCCCGGGATCTAAAAGGGCACACAGTGTCTTCATTGCTCTTGTTCTGAAAAAGTAAACGATACCTAAAAGTAGGTGTAGCGCTCACTCCCGGAGGAGCCGCTGAATTTAACCTCGGGTCAGTCTCCCCGCACTAGGGAATAAATATAAAATCCACAACAGTGCTGGTGTATAAGTTATATAGTTTACTGGTCTCAAATAAACTGGCATATATAAAGCAGCACGGTATACATATATATTTACAAGAATTCGTAATGCGAGAAACGCGCAGCGGAAAAGAAAAGGAATTTTAACCCCTTCGTTGCTGGAGTGTGAGTCCCGTACAGGTTGTGTCCCAAGAAGGTGTGCGTGTATGCGTGTGTTGGTACCCGGGTACTAGATTCAACATGCCAGTGAATGAATTAAATGTGTCTTCGACTAGTCACATTGGGGCCCTGTAGATTTAGACAAACTGCAGCGTGCTTTATTACTGTACTGTGGCCTGGAAGGCCTCTCACCCATCCGCCAGATACTCTGCACCCTGCTCGACCCAGGACATCTCTCCGCTCGATTTGGCTGGGACTCTGTGCCACCGGATCCGCTTGTCTTGCTTGTCTGTCTCTGCCACAAGATTCTCAGTTCACCGCCTGCACTCCCATTAGATCATCACGGTCTCCTAACTCGGGGTCCAATCTGCAGCTCTGTATCTGTGTAAACCTCTCAGCGGTGGATTACTAGGTCTCTGGCAAGTCACTGAAACCGATCTCCAGCGTCCGCAAGGCAGCACCTGCGCTCCGGCCTGGTCACAATCGCTCCTTGTCTCACGTGCGTCTTGCTCGGTTCGTCCCTTGGCGCGCATTGACTCTCCTTCGAACGAGGTTGCAGATGTCTCCCCGTTCTCTCCACCCACTTCCTGTCCCTGCCCCAAAGCATGCTGGAAAACGTAGTCCAAAAATGTCCAGTATGGTTTACACTGCGCTTGTCTCCCCCTGGTGGCCAGAAACGAGTAATTACGGCAGCAGAATTAAACCAGCGCTACATAGGCAATATGCGTCACGTCCGGCACAATGCGTGCCTTGCTGAAGGCTCAGAACAGGCCATGAATGTCCTGTTCGATGCGCATGCGCACTGCCAAT
>RXON01001136.1:0-62500 GCA_009667805.1 Leptobrachium leishanense | reverse complement strand
AGCTCTGGGCCACACACACCTTGTGGAGCTCTGGGCCACACACACCTTGTGGAGCTCTGGGCCACACACACCTTGTGGAGCTCTGGGCCACACACACCTTGTGGAGCTCTGGGCCACACACACCTTGTGGAGCTCTGGGCCACACACACCTTGTGGAGCTCTGGGACACACACACCTTGTGGAGCTCTGGGACACACACACACCTTGTGGAGCTCTGGGACGCTCCCTGTGGATCTCTGGGACGCTCCCTGTGGAGCTCTGGGACGCTCCCTGTGGAGCTCTGGGACGCTCCCTGTGGAGCTCTGGGACACACCCACGCTCCCTGTGGAGCTCTGGGACACACCCACGCTCCCTGTGGAGCTCTGGGACACACCCACGCTCCCTGTGGAGCTCTGGGACACACCCACGCTCCCTGTGGAGCTCTGGGACACACCCACGCTCCCTGTGGAGCTCTGGGACACACCCACGCTCCCTGTGGAGCTCTGGGACACACCCACGCTCCCTGTGGAGCTCTGGGAACACCCACACACACCACACATTAGGATTTTGCTGAAAGCTCCACAGTAATTTATTGGAAAGCTGTCCCATGACGTTAAACGTATCGTGAGTACCAGCGGTACCAGCTGATGAAGCCGCTGTTTTATGCGGCAAAACGCGTTCTGGAGACTGAGTATGTTTCTAATTTTGTTTTAAATAAATTTTATTTTCCATCTTTGTTCCTGTTGGTGTTGTGCCATCCTTTGGACCATTGAAGGTTTTCCTTTGAGTTTCCTTGACCCAAAAAAAATTCATGAGCGTGTATTCTAGAGCTAAAATGGGAGTAGAAAATCTCTAGCACACCATACTAAGAATCCTGTAGATCTGCACAAGGAGTGTGTTTTTCTTCTTTTGTTACATGATCTTGGACAGCATATCCTTGACAAGGTGGGGGTCACCTAAGAAATTCGAAGACAATATACCCACAGGCCTGTACCCACTCAGAGCCAGTGATTGGGCTCTACTTTTGTGAGTGGGATAATATCGGAATTATTTAACACTCCTAAATACTTCCTGTATTGCACAATTATTGTTTTCTATTTTCTTCCATATATATGCGAGATTCCAGGACCCCAGAGAGCATTATTTGCGCCGATTCAGGTTATGTATTTCAAATCTTGTGTGTATTGGTAGAGGGGAAATCACTATATCCTTGTATTGACTATCTGGGGTGCCGTGATGGTGGACACATATTGTGTGGCGCTGTACCATTTTTTGTATAAAGCTTGGTTAGTCCGAAGAAAAACCTGGCTCCTAACTTTTGTAGCTGGCTCCTAGATTCAAAGCAAATTTGTCAAGCCCTGGGGTATACATATATGGTGTCTGTGTGTGTGTCTGAGTGTGTGCGTGTGTGCGTGCGTGTCTGAGTGTGTGCGTGTCTGAGTGTGTGCGTGTCTGAGGGTGTGCGTGTCTGAGGGTGTGCGTGTGTGAGGGTGTGCGTGTGTGAGGGTGTGCGTGTGTGAGGGTGTGAGGGTGTGCTTGTGTGAGGGTGTGCCTGAGGATGTGCCTGAGGGTGTGTGCCTGAGGGTGTGTGCCTGAGGGTGTGTGCCTGAGGGTGTGTGCCTGAGGGTGTGTGCCTGAGGGTGTGTGTCTGAGGGTGTGTGCCTGAGGGTGTGTGCCTGAGGGTGTGTGTCTGAGTTGTGTCATGACTTTGAATAAAAGTATCGGTACCGGTGAGTACCTGAAACAGTATCAGTACTTGTACTCGGTCTTCAAAAAGTGGTATCTGTGCATCCTTAACTTATACCGTTTATTAAATAGGTCTCACAAAAATTATGAAGGTAGAAATTCGGTTTACCTTTGGAAGCAGCAAGTCAAAACCATCCCGCAGAACAATAAGGTCCTGTAGTGAGAAAAAAATACAAAGAAGCAAAACTGTTAAGTGGAAAGATAAAATGCTTAAATCTTTTGTCAAGTGAAGTAAACGTAAAAAGTACCAAATAGAATAGTAAAAAAAAAAAAAAATTCTAGTAGGGATGCCCCAATACCGATACTAGTATCAGTATCAACGCAGAAATCGCCATTTGCACGAGTACTTTGTATAAGTGCAAATGCCCCGTTACCTCTACTGAAATCAGGAAGCCAGCGCTGGGCTGGCTTGCTGGTATCCGACCGAGAGACTGCTGTCAGAATGCATTACAAAGCAATCAGCCAGTGTTCCCCTCCAGCTGACCGCGTTACTGAGTGGCTACCGGACTGTGAAGCGGCCTCCAGCTGGCCAAAAACATTTAATGAATTCCGACAGCTGCCCCGGTGGCTGAAGTTTGGGAGTAGAAATGTATATGTGTATATATTGTTGAACCCTCATCAGCTAGGAGGTAGGCATGACCAGTTGCAGTGGATACTTGGACCGTACGGTAAATTAGTATCAAGGGTTGTGGTGGAGGACTAAAAGTGAGATAAAAAGCCTCCACACTATAATAAGTGTGTTTATTATTGCAGAAGCCACTTGCACCTCATAGCAAGTCAAAGAATTGCCACATTCCCCATATGCAGCAAGGAATTCTGGGTATATACATAAATAAACACTGTCTGAGGTCTGGTGTTATTTCGAGTTCTCTGCCTGTGCAGTGTCATCTTGTGGTATTTTTAAATATTGCACCCAAAACGAGGAAATATTGTATTCAATAGAGCATTTAATAAAATACAGATACAGATAGATATGTATATAGTAATCCTCAGAGAGGGTAAAGTTCTTTGTTGGATTCAACAGCCGTCGACACAATAAACGGTGGTATATCCCTATTTAGTCACCATATGAGATTACCTTTGAGGTAGAATGATGTGGTTCAGCGCTTCTATCCAACCCTGATGTGCCTCAAAGAATAGAGTGCATGTCAGGTTCCCGGCTGCCGGCGCCGCAAGAAAGCTAACAGCAAGCTGCCACCTAGTGAGATTAGCAATAGCCACTACAAACCAAACTGATCCAGTAAACAGGTGCTTGCTAGACACCTAATTCCTTCTCCATATATGAGAAGAGCAACGCCTAACCCACAATGCTTCTGCATTGTGCCACTAACCTACTCACTAGTAGGGATGAGCTGTTCGGTAGACATGTGCATTCGTTTTAGTACTAAAGCGATTTAGTCCGAATTTTGGGATAATTTAGTTTTCGGATGACTCAAGAGAAACGAAATTGCTCAGTACAAAAAACGAAAGAAACTAAAATAAAATGCACTACATTTTAGTTTCAGTCCTTTTTGTGATATTACATTGATGAGTGAAGGAGACCAGCAATGAAGAGCGCAACATCGCAACATCCGAAGTTCTGCACCCTCCACATGCCAATGCAGTAGGATGTTCTATACAGAGAGGGGCATTAATTAATGCAGGAGGATGTTCTATACATTATACAGATAAGGGTATTAATGCAGGAGGATGTTCTATACATTATACAGATAGGGGTATTAATGCAGGACGATGTTATATACAGTATACAGAGAAAGGTATAAATTGAGGAGGATGTTCTATACAGAGAGGGACATTAATTAATTCAGGAGGATGATCTATATATTATCCAGAGAGGGGTATTAATTAATGCAGGTGGATGTTGTATACATTATACAGAGAGGGGTATTAATTAATGCAGGAGGATGTTCTAAACATTATACAGAAAAGAGCCTTTTTTTTTTTTACCCCTTTAAATCCAGTGGCTGTGAGCGCTGAGATCGGCTGCTTGTTACATTATCTCTCAGTACAATGTATCAGGCTCAGCTGTTACAGTAACTGACTGTAACAGCACTCAGAGTTTCAGTAAAACAAGGAAATAATATTCTTCTAATCTCTTATATATAAAAATATTATTTACTAGTTTTACTGAAACTCTGAGCGCTGTGATGAGCAGCAGTCAGTTACTGCAACAGCTTTGCCTGACACGGGGCAGTATTACAATGTTGGTGCTAACTTAACCAGAGCTGTTGTAAACTGAAAACCTCCATAGGCTATAATGGCTCTGGGAAGTTTACAACAGCTCTGGTTAAGTTAGCACCAACTATGTAATATGGCCCACATTGTGCTGAGAGTCAGAGATACTGTAACAAGCAGCGATCTCAGCCCTCTGAGAAGCCACTACAATAGTAATTGTATCCACTGGTTTTCGGATGAATGAAATTAGTTTTCATACTAAAGAACTGAAAACGAATTTCTTTAGCAACTAAATAAATTGCATTTTAGGACTAATCCATTAGTTCAAAAAGAAATTTTGTGCTGTGCACATGTCTACTGTTCGGGTTCGGACGGTTCGGAGTTCGACCCAAACTTTGGCAGTTCGAAAGTTTGCGAATTTCAAACTTTTTGGGTCTGTTCGGTTCGAGTTAAAAAAAAAAAAAAAAAAGAAATTTTGAAAAAAGTATAGAAAATGCTTAAAAAAATACTAAAAAATCTAGAAATAAAGAGACTCTTTACTGCAGAATATTATAAGCAACGGTTTATTAGATATTGAATTAAAAACTAATGTGTACGTGGAAAGATTATCAACTCTAAATGACCGCTGTTCACAAACGGGCATAACATCAGGTGTTTTTAATCTGGTAATCCATTTGATACATTGTACAACATACTGAGGGTGGGGTGGTGTCTGCTTCTGATTGAGATTTGAGAATTAATTTCCCTAAAACATCCTAATATGCTGCATTTAACCCTTTCGCTGCTGAGGCTTTTCACACCTCTGTGCTGAGGTCATTTTTACCGCTTTCGCTCATCATGATTAACCGCGTTTTGTAGCCATATTTTGATATATGACCCAGACATATCATATATTGTTCTTTCCGGCAGACTTGGCAGATTCATAATATGTCATTATTATATGTATACGTTAGGTCATGTCTGTATATTATAACAAAAATGCAATAAAATTTGAATTTTCAATAATTTACTAGGTGTAAAGTTTTTTTTTCACATTTTAACATGCGATAGTTTGCGGTTATATTTTGTATGAGGTGCGCGTGTTAAAAAAATTAGAAATGGGGTCTCGTTACATTATTTTTTTGGGGGAAAATTTCGCTTTTTTTAACAAACGCACCGCATACAAAAATCGTTAGTGCAGCATTATTGTTCACATTATAATTGAAATGGGAACAATATTGCTGCATTAACAAAACAAAAAACTTGTTTATTTTTTTTTAGATTTTTTTTTAACCCTTTCCCTGCTGAGGCTTTTCCCGCCTCTGTGCGGAGCTCATTTTTACCGATTTTGCTCATCATGTTTAAATGCGTTTTGAAGGCTTATTTTAGTATATGACCCAGACATATTATATATCGTTCTTTCCGGCAGACTCGGCAGATTCATAATATGTCATTATTATATGTATGTCATGACCGGTCTGTATATTATAACAAAAAATGCAATAAAATAGGAATTTTCAATAATTTACAACGTGTAAAGTATTTTTTTTTTCACATTTTAACATGCGAGCAATTGCGGTTATATTTTGTATGGGGTGCGCTTGTTAAAAAAATTAGAGATGGGGTCTCGTTACATTTTTTTGGGGGAAAATTACGCGATTTTTAACAAACGCACCGCATACAAAAATCGTTAGTGTAGCATCATTGTTCACATTATAATTGAAATGGGAACAATATTGCTGCATTAACAAACCAAAAAAAGAGAAAAAAAAACCTTTTTTTTTAAAATATTTTTTTATTTTATTTTTAAAAAACTTTTTTTATACTCCTGTTTGGTTTTGTTGGAACGGCCATGCTCTGGCCGATCCAAAAATACCAAACATTAACCCCTAACTGCCACGGATCGGGAGATAGGGGGTTCCAATGAAACCCCTATCTCCACCATTGGTGGCAGCTAGGGGGTTTAACTCCAGGACTGGCGTCATCGTGCTATGCACCATGACGCCAGGCCTCAGGGGGCATTCCCGGAAGCTTGGCCGACATCCAAGATGTCGGCCAGCTCCGGGAAAGGATCATGAACCGGCGCGTTTCGGCACCGATTCGTGATCCGGCCCCCATGGGGTTAATGCCAGGTACCATTTGGAAGGGCAGCCTGTGCCCTTCCAAACGGTGCCTGGCATTAAGCTCAGGACCCCCGCGATCGGGAGGGAGAGAGGTCCAAAGCACATGCGGGGGGCGCCTGAATTAGGTGTCATAGGATGTCAGCCCGCACCGGGGGGGCCAGCGATCGGCTGGAACCTAGCCCCAAAGAGAGGACGCGCTCAGCGCGTCCACCGCATGGAACGCTACCTGCGGTTGGACGTGCTGAGCGCGTCCACCGCAGCGAAGTGGAGATATATATATATATATTTATATATTTTTATAAAACATTTTTCATGCTCATGTTTGGTATCCTTGGAAAGGCCATGCTCTGGCCGATCCAACAATATCAAACATTAACCCCTAGCTGCCACGGATCGGGAGATGGGGGTTCCAATGAACCCTCTATCTCCACCATTGGTGGCAGCTAGGGGTTAACTCCATGCTATGCACGATGACGCCAGTCCTCAGGGGGAGTTCTTGGAGGCTTGGCCGACATTCAAGATGTCGGCCAGCTCCAGGAGAGGATCATGATCCGGCGCTTTTCAGCGCCGATTCGTGATCCGGCTTCCCAGGGGTTAATCACAGCCACCGTTTGGAAGGGCAGGCTGTGCCCTTCCAAACGGTGCCTGGATTAACCCCCTGCCCCCTGGCGATCGGGAGGGAGAGAGGTCCGAAGGACCTCCCCCCTCCCTTTCAGGCGCTTCCTCCGCACGGGGGGGGGGGGGAGGCCTGAATTAGATGCGGCAGCGCGATGACATCTAATTGCTCTGTCGGGGTCCCGGAGTGCTGGGCTGACATCCAAGATGTCAGCCCACACCGGGGGGCGCAGCAATCCGCCGGAATCAGCGCGTCCATAGCACATAAGAACCACTTGGCTGGACGCGCTGAGCGCGTCCATAGCAGCCAAGTGGTTAACTTGTGTTTGAAAAAAATTCAAAATAACATCTAAGGCTAGGGTCAGATGAGCGCATTTTGTACGGACTGTGCGTCCGTGCAGTACGGACGTACTTACTGACTGACTGACAACAAGGTAGTGGCCAAACAGTCCATTTTTTTCACTGACCTATTTTTTGAATGATGTAGCAGGGAAAATAAATTAAAATGAAAAAACATTCTGTCCGTCAAAAAATGCTGGATGTCTAAATGCAGTCCATCTGACCTCGTTTCATCACTCACATACAAAGCTACACGGACGTTGCGGACGTGGCGCACTCCGCACGTCCGTTCTAGCAGTATTACGTTCTTGCCTAACCTGCGTCCGTTTGCTGCGACTGCCATGCATCCGCACTTCCGTGCGGACGTACTTCGTGTGTGGGGGCTCCATTGGTCAGAATGCTATGCTGCCACGGACGTACAAATGTGTGGCAACACGGACGTGATAACTGCGCTCGTCTGACCCCAGCCTTAAGCAATGTTATTTTTCACCTCGGGATTAAACATTCACAGGGTTATTCAGAGAGCGGTGAAAAGCAGGAGAATAACTGGAGAAGTGAAATTTCTAGGTCAAAATAGCCAAACCATAAAAATTCTCCCATTTAACGCACTTTCCAAATTGGCTATTTGGTCTAGATTGTTCTCTTCTCCTGCCAGTTCTCCTGGCTTTCACCTCTCTCTCACGGTTGTTCAGAGAAAGGTGAAAACCAGGAGAATGGCAGGAAAAGAGAACAATCTGGACCAAATAGCCGATTTGGAAAGGGAGATAAGGCTAGGGTCAGACTAACGCATTTTTCGCAGCGACCGTCGAAAAGTGCGTCTGAACGCATGAAAACGGTCATACGATGCGCATTTTTGTGCGTGATTTTTTACGGATCCAAACCAGGAAACTTTGGGTGTCTGGACGTTATGTTGGCCGAACATGAGCAGGGTCTGACGTCTCCAAATCACGCACACACGCCGCTAGTGGAGCTCTCTGTACGTCCGTGTACTAGCGGTTCTGCGTTCTCGAAAAAATGCATTCATTTTCCACTTGCGTTGCGCAGCCGGACTTTCGTGCGACCGTATTCGTATATTGGCTGTCATTGCCTGTCATTTGCTGCTAGTGCGGCCGTGATTAAGTGCGCCTAAACGCATGTTAAAAATTCGCTAGTCTGACTCTAGCCTAAATGGGAGAATTTTTCTGGTTTGGCTATTTTGTCATTCTCCTGCTTTTTACCGCCAAAAAAAATCAGTAAACTTTTTCTGCGTGTCCGAAAAGGTCTCCTCTTTTCATACAGACTGCCGCCCCAAGCAGTTGTTTATGGATAGATTAAAGGAAAAGCATTTACCGTCATTTGAAATGTCATTTTTTGGTTTTTACATATTTCTATATATCCTAGAAATCCGCCACTTCACGGGCAGGTTATGGGGACCTCCTAGGCACGATATTTGAAGGAATTTTTCGTTTTTATTTTTAACCCTTATTTCATGGAAAACTCACTGTCCCTTTAAAAATGTTTTTTTTTTTTACTTTTTGTCCTTGTTTCCTGTCCCCCAGGGCACTACCCAGACCCCCATACACTTTTTATGGCAAATATCTAGCATATATGCCCTCTTGGAGGGCACTCTAAAAACCGAATTTTCAGCCCTATTGACTTGTATGGGGTCCGAGTTCGGGTTCGGACCAGAACATTTGGAAAGTTCGGGTTCGGCTTCGAACCGAACTCTGGGAGTGTTCGGCTCATCCCTACTCACTAGCAAGAAGCTACCCCTTGGAGCTGCTGTTCCTGTATTACCTGCCTGGGTTCCATTATTTCCAGATCCCTCCATACCCATCTATGCTAAAGACCTTCTATCTCTAAAAGGACCCTCTGCCTCTAAAGTAGTGTTTCCCAAAGCAGAGGCCTGTTCAGTTCCCCAGCAGCTGCTGAATTGCTACATTGTAGCAGTTCAGTTTGCTGCAGCTGTCTCACTGAACGCTTTGGCTGTGAATATGGAAGTGAAAGGGCAGAGGATTGCTTAATGAAAGGTGCAGTTTCTGCAAAATCCACTGTTGTCCATTTTATTACCACTTTAGTGTTAATCTTTACCATGATCCAATAAATATTTGGTGTTTTGATCCACCAAAACCTCAAACTGAACATTTCCTTATTGTACTATTTGCTCCGTGGAGGCGGCCATCTTTCCCATGTCACACTCAGCTACTCTGCAGCACCTCTCTACTAAGCTGCAAGTGCTTAGTTAGCAGTGCAGAGCGCTGAACTGCAACACCGTGTTCAGTGCCAAGTTACTAACTTAACACTTGCAGCGGCTGAGGAACTGAACGCGCCTCTGTCCTCAGGACCCTCAAAGAGGTCAGATTTTGCAGATCACCTTGGGGAAATGCAGACTGAATCCTGCAATCACGAGCAGCAAATTATATCACCTGTGCTGTGCTTCAGATATCCTGGAGTGTCAGAGGGTCCTAAGAACAGGTTTTGAAAACACTGCTCTAAAGGAACTTCTGCCTCTAAAGCAGTGTTTCCCAAACCTGTCCTCAGGACCCGCTGACACGTCATGTTTGTCAGATATCTTAAGCACAGCATAGGGTTTGCTGCTCAGTGATTGCAGGATTCAGTCTGCATTTCCCCCAAGGCGATCTGCAAAATCTGTCGTGGTTGAGGGTCCCAAGTCCAGGTTTGGGAAACACTGCTCTAAAAGAAACCTCTGCCTCCAAAAGACCTTCTACCTCCTAAAGATCTTTTGCCTCCGAAAGACCCTCTGCCTCCAAGATTTATTTACAGTTTCCCAAAGACCTCCTACAGCCTGCATCCTCCTATCTAAAGTTTGCGCTACGTAGACTAATGTCTATTGCCCTCATTCTAACCAACTACTAGTTGAAATCACAAAAAGCTTGGTATAGGGCAGAGCAGTGGCGTAACGTGGGGTGGCAGGGGTGCGGTAGCCCTGGGTTCAATTTTCTTAGAGGCGCAAAATTTCAAAAGAAATGTGTGCCCTTAATAGTTTCCACAAGGATCAGCAAGGTGTCTGCTCACGGACACTGGTGTCCGTGAGCGGCTCTTGCGTGGCTGTCACTTGCCATTCCAAGCCTAGATGGGAGGAGCAGGACAGAATGATCTTCCCGATGCCTCCATCATGTGCCTGACGTGAATCACGTGACAAATTTGTTTTCAGTTCTTTAGTATGAAAACTAATTTCATTCATCCGAAAACCGAAAAATACAATTACTATTGTAGTGGCTCCTCAGACGACCGAGATCGCTGCTTGTTACAGTATCTCTCACTCTCAGCACAATGTGTCAGGCAAAGCTGTTAGAGTTTCAGTAAAACTAGTAAATAATATTTTTATATATAAAGGGGTTAGAACAATATTATTTCCTTGTTTAACTGAAACTCTGAGCGCTGTTACAGTCAGTTACTGTAACAGCTGAGCCTGATACATTGTACGGAGAGATAATATAACAAGGAGCCGATCTCATCGCTCACAGCCACTGGATTTAAAGGGCTAAAAAAAAGGTCCTCTCTGTATAATGTATAGAACATCCTCCTGCATTAATTAATACCCCTCTCTGTATAATGTAGATAACATCATCCTGAATTAATGTCCCTCTCTGTATAGAACATCCTCCTCAATTTATACCTTTCTCTGTATAATGTATAGAACATCCTCCTGCATAAATTAATGTCCCTCTCTGTATAGAACATCCTACTGCATTGGCATGTGGAGGGTGCAGAACTTCGGAATGCAATGTTTATCCAGCACAGGAGAGAGAACTTTTACTTAAACTTTGTATTTCTGTGGGGGAGACAGGCAGGAATATAAAGCAGGGGAGAGGGAAAATATGAACGTAAATCGGTCTGAAAGCTCAGAGAAGAGATGACTGGTGCAAATTTATGTTTAAAATAAAATAAAGCACTTTAAATCCAGGGAAAACATTCAAATAAATCCCACTGAAGGCTCATAATGACAGAGTAACAGAGCTGGATAGTAAATGTATGAGACGTGAAAAAACCTTTATAACAAGCAGCACTGTGAGAGGAGAGGGACTTTATATAAAACATGTATTATAGATGAGGAAATGGGGATAGTGCTCCTGGATAATATAAAATGTATCAGACCTAAGCCCGTATTATGCAGAGCGGGCGGGGAGATAACACACGTTTTATAAAGTCCCTCTCTTCTCCAAGCGCATCTTGTTATAAAGGGTTTTTTGCTATCCAGCCCTCCTCTGTCATTAGCTTTCAGTCTGATTTATTTGAACGTTTTCCTTCTCCAGCTGCTTTTATCATCTTGTCTGCCTCATAGACATGCAAGGGTTAAGCAAAGGTTTCCTCTCCTGTGCTGGCTGTCTGTGCTGCGAGTGAGTATTCTGGAGCTCTATCACTGTCAGATTTTCGGGTAGGGGTTGGGAAGGATTATGCATACAAACCTTTTCTGTGGCTTTGCGATGTTGCGCTCTTCATTGCTGGTCTCCTTCACTCAATGTAATATCACAAAAAGGACTGAAACTAAAATGTAGTGCATTTTATTTTAGTTTTTCGTTTTTTGTACTGAGCAGTTTCGTATCTCTTGAGTCATACAAAAAAATAATTATCCCAAAATTCGGACTAAATCGTTTTAGTACTAAAACGAATGCACAAGTCTAGTTAAATGGTAAACTGAATTCACAGTTAGTTGGTGGTGCTCATTCCTTACCCAGTGTCTGTATTCTGTATAGCAGAATATCTAAAGAGTCCGTATAAAAACTTTGTTTGTTAAAAAGACTGTTTTAAAAGACCGTCTGTTGTTCCTCCTTGTATCCCAGTTTTCTCTCTTGATCTTGCACCTCCAAGACAGAGAGTGGGATCCTGGCCACCAACGTGGAGAAAAGGGATGTCTTTAAAAAAGAACAGCAACAGATTCGAAAGGAACCACACCACAGGCAAGGTCATCAGCTGGAACTATGTGGAAACATCACGAGCCACCGCCAAAACACTAAAGCCATCGGCGACTTACACCAGGCACAGCCAGATCTGCGGGAGAAGGTAAGACGCCAGCCTGTTCACAGCTCGAGAATTTCTCTGGGTTGAACAGTCTCCGGAATCCCCCGGATTCTCACATTACGGCATCGGGAGTCGAGCAGGTCCACCGTATGCGAGAGATGCTTCACCTGAGCCTTCGTAGATTCCATCTGAGAGTCGTCAGAAGATCCTGCGCAGACTCCACACCCATCGTCCAGGCCTGCACCGTGGTGACCTGGGCACGGACTCAGTCCACCGCATCACTCAAGCAAGCAACATCAGTCACCAATGTGGCTTTAATATGTGGCTTTTTTTATTGTAAAATTTTATTTTGAAAAATCATCTCCAAACAGATATTGAAAAGGGCAGAACATAACAAATAATCCTCCAGACATGGCAGTAACGCGGGCAGCAAGGAATATGTAAATTAATGAAAATAGAAAACAAAAAATAAAAACACAAAGTGTTAACAGGGATGGGGAAGTGCAATATACAGTGGGGCAAAAAAGTATTTAGTCAGCCACCAATTGTGCAGGTTCTCCCACTTAAAAAGATGAGCGGCCTATAATTGTCATCATGGGTACACTTCAACTATGAGAGACAAAATGTGGGGGGGGGGGGAATCCAGAAAATCACATTGTCTGATTTTTAAAAAATTTATTTGCAAATTTTGGTGGAAAATAAGTATTTGGTCAATATCAAAAGTCCATCTCAATACTTTGTTATATATCCTTTGTTGGCAAGGAGAGAGGTCAAATGTTTTCTGTAAGTCTTCACAAGGTTTTCACACACTATTGCTGGTATTTTTGCCCATTCCTCCATGCAGATCTCTAGAGCAGTGATGTTTTGGGGCTGTCGCTGGGCAACATGAACCTTCAACTCCCTCCAAAGGTTTTCTATGGGGTTGAGATCTGGAGACTGGCTAGGCCACTCCAGGACCTTGATATGCTTCTTACGAAGCGACTCCTTCATTGCCCAGGCGGTGTGTTTGGGATCATTGTCTTGCTGAAAGACCCAGCCACGTTTCATCTTCAATGCCCTTGCTGATGGAAGGAGGTTTTCACTCAAAATCTCACGATACATGGCCGCATTCATTTTTCACTTTACACGGATCAGTCATCCTGGTCCATTTGCAGAAAAACAGCCCCAAAGCATGAGGTTTCCGCCACCATGCTTCACAGTAGGTATGGTGTTCTTTGGATGCAACGCAGCATTCGCTCTCCTCCAAACACGACGAGTTGAGTTTTTACCAAAAAGTTCTACTTTGGTTTCATCTGACCATATGACATTCTTCCAATCCTCTTCTGGATCATCCAAATGCTCTCTAGCAAACTTCAGACGGGCCTGGACATGTACTGGCTTAAGCAGGGGGACACATCTGGCACTGCAGGATTTGAGTCCCTGGCGGCGTAGTGTGTTACTGATGGTAGCCTTTGTTACTTTGGTCCCAGCTCTCTGCAGGTCTTTCACTAGGTTCCCCCGTGTGGTTCTGGGATTTTTGCTCACCGTTCTTGTGATCATTTTGACCCCACGGGTTGAGATCTTGCGTGGAGCCCCAGATTGATGGAGATTAATCAGTGGTCTTGTATGTCTTCCATTTTCTAATGATTGCTCCCACAGTTGATTTCTTCACACCAAGCTGCTTGCCTATTGCAGATTCAGTCTTCCCAGCCTGGTGCAGGTCTACAATTTTGTTTCTGGTGTTCTTCGACATCTCTTTGGTCTTGACCATAGTGGAGTTTGGAGTGTGTCTGTTTGAGGTTGTGGACAGGTGTCTTTTATACTGATAACAAGTTCAAACAGGTGCCATTCATACAGGTAACGAGTGGAGGACAGAGGGGCCTCTTAAAGAAGACGTTACAGGTCTGTGAGAGACAGAAATCTTGCTGGTTTGTACTGTACTGTAGGTGACCAAATACTTATTTTCCACCATAATTGGCAAATAAATTCTTTGAAAATCAGACAATGTGATTTTCTGGATTTTGTTTCCACATTTTGTCTCTCATAGTTGAAGTGAACCTATGATGACAATTACAGGCCTCTCTCGTCTTTTTAAGTGGGAGAACCTGCACAATTGGTGGCTGACTAAATACTTTGTTGGACCACTGTATCAGTTGGAAGCCGATGGTGACCCAAGACAGAAAAAAAAAGAGGGGGGACAACGGAGGGGGGGGGGGGAGTGTGGTGGGGAGGAATAGCAAGGGCCTTCACCGTGATGCTCCTGACATGCTCCCGAAGGAGTCCATGGAGGGAAATGTCACACGGCCCGGGAGCCTGAGGGCCAAGCATGGCAGACAATGCCACATTGGCACACCGCGGGACTTCCTCGAAGATGCCACACAAAAAAAAAGGTGAGGAAAATGGGGATTTGGGAGGGTACACCATCATTGGTAGGGCAAGCGCCAAAAAAACAGGGGGGCTGCCATCACAACCACCAAGCGATGCTGTGGATAGTCCATCAGGAAAAAGTCATACGGGAATAAGTCTAAAGGCAAAAAAGCAGCATTGGTATTGGTATTGTCTGGGGTAGAACAACAGTCAACCAGGATCCCGTGGGTGAGCTTGCAGGCAGCAGTGGTGCAGGTACGAGACCCAGCCTAGACACAAGCTCTTGTGCCTCATCCAGGGTCGTCGCAGTGAGGGTCTCGCCAGCAGAGGACACAAGAGAGCCTGATGTCCCCCCATCTATATCGAACCCCATGCAGGCGAAGCAGGGCGGTGACCCCTTTATAGCATCTGCGGGCCGCAATCATCAGGAACGGTAGGTCTCGAAAAACGGTGACCTCACTGTTGGCATAAGCGACACGGTATATAGGGCCAATCGCCAACATGATCTTAGCTTGAGTGACCCCATCCCGCATCATCAGAACATCATCTCGGGGGGCTGCCGCGGATGAAGAGGCCGCCTCCCGGAGGTGCATAACCAACAAGAGCAGGGAACTCCGAGTCGTCAGAGGCCGGCAGGAGGTGGGACACCAGGCCCACAGTGAATCGTAGGAGCTCCGAGAAATCTTCAGACATCCCCCGGAGCCTCAAATTACATAGTCTGTGGCGGGTCTCAAGCTCCCATCACCGCCGATCCGAGGCGGGCAACCTGCCCCTGGAGGTCCTGTACACTGGCCTCTGTCGCAGCCTGTGCCTTCACCTCCGAAGCCCTGGTATCAACCAGGTCTATCTGGGTCTGGAGGGTCCCCACATCAGAGCGAACCTCCTGCAAGTCCTGGCACCAGTGTCCACGAAATCTTCCATGACCTGTCTTAAAGCCGCCTCTGTCAGCGGCGAGCTGCATCATGTGGCCTTGCGTCGCCCTGACCCATGGCCGCAGGTGCAGGTTGGGAGGTCTCGCTCGAGGGCTCCAAGCTGGTTGGTACTTCACCCCGACGGCATTAGTCACATATAATTACAGTTACATAGGCTGAAAAAAGACATGCGTCCATCGGGTTCAGCCTCTTACACATCACCTACTGCTGTCGATCCAAAAGAAGGCAAAAAACTAGGGTTGCACCGATACTAGTATCGGTGCCGATACCGGGTACTGCAGGAGTACTTCGTACTCGTGCAGTACCCCCGATATTTTCCCCGATACCGGCATCCGAGGGGCTGGGGCGGCTGTCCGAATGCTCTATCAGCATTCGGACAGGCCCTGCAGCTGCTCACCGCGTTCATACTTACCTTCCATGATCGCCGCCGGCAAAGTTTTTGCGCATCCGCTCGTTGGAAAGCCCCCAGCCGCGATCTCGCGAACTCCCACATGACCGCGGCTGGGGGCTTTCCAATGAGTGGCCGCGCAAAGACTTTTGATAGCGGCGCTCGTGGAAGGCAAGTATGAACGCGGTGAGCTGCTGCAGGGGCCTGTCTGAATGCCGATAGAGCATTCTTAGCTTTGAGCAGTTTAGCAACCCACCTTTTCTGCAGGTCCACAGCCTCACTCTGTGCTCTTCTGGCTGAGGATGTAGCCGGTCACTATTCCAAGCGAGCCGTTAGGTTTAACAAGTGAACCAATAAGTATAATGTCGCTCGTTAACAAATTCTTCTGTCCCATTCCAGTCAAGCCACAAACTTTTTAGGATTGTCTGTAACGACCGGTTAATGTAAATTAATGCTTGGTTTACTGTTATATAGGAGGCAGTAACGTACGAGTGATTTCGGTGTTGTTTTTCTTGCCCCCAACGTGGATTAAAAAAAATAAAAAACACACACCACTGGCTCTAAGACTTCAATGTTAAATAATTTTGCAAATGCAAAATGACTTCTAAAGTAGCTTAATTAAAAAAAAAATCCCAGTGTCCTGCTGACCATGTATGACCCCTGCTACTGTGAAATCCACATCATATTCGGACAGCCGCCCCATGTCTGTTCTGGGGTCTGAAAAGTGCCAGTGTGTATATGTGTATATATATTTACACATATACACACACTGAGGGCTGCAATGGGCCAATGTGTGTGTGTTTGTGTATATATATTACACATACACACTGAGGTCTGAAATATATATATATATCACACACACACACTTAAGGGCATGTGTGTATACACACACTGTGGTCTGGTGTCTGTTGGGTATACATGTATCTGATGCCTGTGGGGTATATTATATATAAATAATATACCCCACAGGCATCAGATACATGTAGACCCACCAGACCCGTGTGTATATGTGTGTATATATATGAATGTATATCTGGTGTCTGTGTGTGGTCAGTATGTGTGCAGGCAGTTGGTAAATGGGTGTCTGGTCATACACTGCAATATTAACTTAAACAGGACAGGCTTTCAGCAAAATCCTAAATTATTTATTGGAAAGCATCAGATGACTTTAAATAAAAGTACTCGGTATCGGTGAGTACTTTTAAAAAGTATTGGTACTTGTACTCGGTCTTAAAAAAATGGTATCGGTGCATCCCTACACTCAACCACCAAATTAATTTGCATACAATCAAGCGGATAGCTGCACAGATCAGATAACTACACAGGACCTTCAAACAATGGAGAATGGGGGAAGGAGAAAGCAGGGTAGCTGCACATGAATTTCATGAGAGAACTTAAACAATAGCGAGGGTAGGTACGAATACAGAGATCTACACTACAGGTAAGGGTTATAGAATTCAGGGAATGTACGCAAAATACACAAGAGACTTTACAATAAACACACAAGGGAATAACACACAGACATCAGTAATCTTTGGGTTAACTGGCAGATATATAAAACAGTGAAAACCCAGTATATTTAAAAGGTCTACCAGTTCCCCCAATAGTCTTTCACAGGCCATAGTCTCTGGGCAGGAGGCCAGCGCAAAGCCCCCTCCAAGTCGCACAGTGACCGCGTGTTCGGTCACAGTGCTGAAGTGGGTTTTGGGACCCGGTGTATGCGGTCGAAGAGAAGGGATTCAAGCGTTGCATCTGGTAGCAGGTAAGAAAAAAGATATGTCACGTATGTGCGAAGATCTTTGGGGTGTACAGACTCCGGGACCCCGCAAATCTTTCAATTGTGGCATCTTCACCTTTGTGACCATGGAATTGTGAGTCTCCGCCAATTCCGCCATTTTATCCTCCAGCTTGGAGGTTCTCTCCCCGATATCCCTAATGTCTTTGCGGATTTCCGCCACTACCGAATCCAGTCGGGTAGTCAGTGTGGTGCAGAGATCACGCAGCATCTCCTCTATACGTGAGGAATACACCTCGAGGTCCGTGGGCGCTGCTGTGTGCTGGGCTGGAGGGGAAGTGGGAGAGTCGCCACCATTTTGATGGATCGGCCAGTCTTTACGTTTACCCTGTTTTGGGGTGAAGAAGTCAGTCTTTTCTGCTGTTGTTTTCTGTTTAGAGGTCGCCATGATTCGTCCCAACGTCCAGGGGTAAAATTGTTAATATCTTGCAGCCCTATCTGCGGATTTACGCTGGCAAACTACAGAGCAGCCCTAGCACACGTCCGCCATGTGCAGCTGCCGGCCACACCCCCCCAGTTTGTGTGGTTTTAACTGAGTCTCTCCTGGGAGTCAAAGGTCTTTTAGCAAGAATTACAAGTTATGTTTTAGGCGTCTCTACACTTCTTTTCGCAGAATTTTAGTTCTTGGGTTAAGCTGCATAGTTATGCTGTTCAGGTTGGTTAGTACATTTAATCCAGGGTTTGACAAATTTGCTTTGAATCTAGGAGCCAGGTTTTTCTTCAGACTAACAAGGTTATACTTTCAACAACTAAAAGATACACTGGAATAATTGTGTATTGCTTTGCTGAGAGCAGGCTCTACACACTGAAACTGAGCAATGAAATTTTGTTGCCCTTATTGAAAGGAAGAAGAGGGGGTAACCCACATATAATACTCAAGTTAGTCACCTAAGTGGCTATATGAAAAGGGACCATATAAAAAAAAAACCTTTATTAAACATAAATTAAAATATATATTATTATTCACGAAGACAATGTAACAAAAACAAAAGTAAATCTGATCAATATAATAACTGGGTATCCCACTGGATATTTAGTCTAAAACCAGTTAGATCAGAATGATTAATATACTGTAATTGATTGGCTTAATTAGCAGTAAGGTTCCTAATTGACAGACCCTTCAATCGTTAAAGCTGAATGATAGTGGACTCATAAGCGTTAAAGCTGAATAATTATAGACTCCAAATGATGAGAAAGTGTGATTAACAGTCTCCCACTAGTATAGATATCCTAAGGATAACCATAATTTAATTGCTACTACAACCAACTTGTTCAAATGGGCAAGAGTAAAGTACGTTACATGTAGGTTAACACTTTTGGTGTTTAAGATAAAGGTGGTTCGAAAAACATGCTTTTAAATAATATTCAAATGCAATTACCATGCTAGTCTGACGTATATTGATATTGCCCTTGGTGTGCAAACTATATAAAGCATGCAGATTGTTAATGATGCAAGGACACGTATGTTTCAATTATTGCTATGGTATAGACCAAAAAGGGGTATGGTTTAAATAACATGTGCCTTAAATTTAAACAGGATGCCTGACTACTGATATATTGGTTGAAGAGGCATCAATGTTTAAACAGTGATTAAGAGCAACAATGTGTTAAATGCTCCAAGAGAAACCACAGTGGTGCTAATTGAATAGCGTATATTTAAGGTTACCACTTGAAGTATAAGTCATATAGAGCATGGATTTTAGAGCTGCACAAAATTGTAATAATAAAAACAATGCCTTGTTATTGTCAGGTTTTACTCAAGAGGCATTAGCAATATCCCCACAAGTTGTCCAAGCACTGATATGCTCTTAAAACATTGGTTTTAAATAAATAGCAATTTCTAGATTTAGCAGCAATTTGTTGAAAAGTATCTAAAAGAACTGGATTTAAATGACATGTGCCTTAAATTTAAACAGGATGCCTAACTATTGAGATATTGAAACGCTGATGCCTCCGCAACAAATAAGCAGTAATTAAGAGTAACAGAGTGTTCAATGCCCCAAGATACACCACAGTGGTGCTAATTTAATAGCGTATATTTGAGGTTACCACTTGAGATATAAATCATTTAAAACATAGGTTTTAAAGCAACACAGAATTGTAATTATAAACACAGTGCCTTATTGTTAACGAGTTTTACTTAAGAGGCATTGATAATATTCAGTTACTGAAAAATCCATGTTCTATAGTGGCAACTTCAAAAATATGCTATCAAATTAGCACCACTGTGGTTTATCTTGGGGCATTTAACACATTGTTGCTCTTAATTTACTGCTTATTGAAACATTGATGCCTTTTCAACAAATATGTCAGCAGTTAGGCACCCTGTTTAAATTTAAGGCACGTGTTATTTGAATCCAGTTCTTTTAGATATTTTTCAACATATTGTTGTTGAACTTGGAAACTGCTATCTAAAACCAATATTCAAGAGTATATGAGTACTTCAGACAATTTGTGGAGATATTATCAATGCCTCTTGAGTAAAACTCGTTAACAATAAGGCACTGTGTTTATAATTACAATTCTGTGTTGCTTTAAAACCTATGTTTTAAATGATTTATATCTCAAGTGGTAACCTCAAATATACGCTATTAAATTAGCACCACTGTGGTGTATCTTGGGGCATTTAACACGCTGTTACTCTTAATTACCGCTTATTGAAACGCTGATGCCTCCTCAACAAATATCTGTTTAAATTTAAGGCACATGTCATTTAAATCCAGTTCTTTTAGATACTTTTCAACATATTGCTGCTAAACCTAGAAATTGCTATTTAAAACCAATGTTTAAGAGCATATCAGTGCTTGGACAACTTGTGGGGATATTGCTAATGCCTCGAGTAAAACCTGACAATAACAAGGCATTGTGTTTATTATTACAATTTTGTGCGGCTCTAAAATCCATGCTCTATATGACTTATACTTCAAGTGGTAACCTTAAAATATACGCTATTAAATTAGCACCACTGTGGTTTCTCTTTGAGCATTTAACACATTGTTGCTCTTAATCACTGTTTAAACATTGATGCCTCTTCAACCAATATATCAGTAGTCAGGCATCCTGTTTAAATTTAAGGCACATGTTATTTAAACCATACCCCTTTTTGGTCTATACCATAGCAATAATTGAAACATACGTGTCCTTGCATCATTAACAATCTGCATGCTTTATATAGTTTGCACACCAAGGGCAATATCAATATACGTCAGACTAGCATGGTAATTGCATTTGAATATTATTTAAAAGCATGTTTTTCGAACCACCTTTATCTTAAACACCAAAAGTATTAACCTACATGTAACGTACTTTACTCTTGCCCATTTGAACAAGTTGGTTGTAGTAGCAATTAAATTATGGTTATCCTTAGGATATCTATACTAGTGGGAGACTGTTAATCACACTTTCTCATCATTTGGAGTCTATAATTATTCAGCTTTAGCGCTTTTGAGTCCACTATCATTCAGCTTTAACGCTTGAAGGGTCTGTCCATTAGGAACCTTAGTGCTAATTAAGCCAATCAATTACAGTATATTAATCATTCTGATCTAACTGGTTTTAGACTAAATATCCAGTGGGATACTCAATTATATTTATCAGATTTACTTTTGTTTTTTTACATTGTCTTCGTGAATAATAATACATTTTAATTATGTTAAAAGGTTATTTTTTATATGGACCTTTTTGATATAGCCACTTAGCCAACTTGAGCAAAAGATAGTACCGACACTTTTTTTTTTACCCCAGGTACTCACGATATGTCTATTTACTGTGAGTTTAATTGCTTTGCAGCTCTGTTATACACACACATAACCGCTGCACAGCATCAGAGGGAGCCTGACAAACCCGGCGCGCCAGACAGCATTTGTTGCCACGGCGACCTTGCGCTCGGGGTTTGTCGAGCCCTGGTTTAATCCATATGCTAAAGGAGCGTTATCCCCTATATAGGTGTTGGGCGGTCACAGAGTTTTTCCTTGAGGTTTATGAATGCAGCAACAGAAATAGGTGGAGGTAACTGACTAACAACAGATGGGCATGCTATTGTGGCTTTCACCAGTTAAAATATTGGGTGGAATCGTTTGTGGCACGTAATTCTTTGCTAATGCTAGTAACTCATAACCCAAAATTTTCAAGCACTGACAAAAAACAGAATTGACACAAGTGTGGGAAAAGGTTCAGTATTGTCAGAATAGGGAAATTGAAAGATCGAACCATGTGAAGATTCCATACTCACAGTGTTGTCACCCACATAGCAAGAGGTTGCCCCAAGATGAATAATAGGTGCTGCTTTAGGACAACAGTGGGCAAATGTATGAACATGTGCCATTACATCATGACGCAATCTCTTTTCCTCATCAGCTGCCATCTTGAAATCTATGTTTTCCAAGTTGGCCTCCATTTCCAGGATCTGCTCCTCAGTTATCGGAAGTCCCAAGCTCTGTAACAAGAGACACATCTTACTGAGAAAAGTCAATTGTTTCCACAGGCCACTGTCAATTTAGAATAGTGGATGCTATCTCATTGCAAGTACCTCTCACAATGTCAGGTTACTTTTAAGAAGACTCAGGACAATTCTAGTGTTAACGCTATATTGATCGGAGATAAATGGCTGGTAAGCACTACAGAAAAAGAAGCAAATGTTTTCCGGAAGGATCTGGTACAAAACAAGAAAGTGTTGATACCAACGCCAGTGATTCTCGTAAAACTTCCTAAAGAATCAAGAGTTGTTATCGGAGATGTTACTCTTTATCCGGTCGGGAATGAAGTCTGGTATGACTAGATAAAAATTGTCGATGCATTCCAAGGACGAGAGATACCTATGAATCCGGATTTGAAATTTCTACTAGAGAACAAGTCCGATCATACCATTGAACTTCTAATAAAGAAAGATAATCTAACAATTTATGCTCCAATGTAGTCACAGCTTGATCATCAATTGCTATCTGCTTATAACAGGCCAGAAATTACAGAGATTGTGATTTGTATAGTAATTATGTTTCTAACTGTCTGGATGATTGTACTAACAAAGAAAGCACGTACATTGAAGTTTAAAAACACTGCATCTTCAATTATTAAATGGATAAAAGAAGAAAAACGTGTTGCGAAAGGTGGAAACCTAGCCTAATTGGTAAACGGTGGAAATATTGCATGCTTCCATCTATCTCTCTTGAACAAGGGACAGATGAAACCAAAGGGGGGTTATGTCAGGTATATTGGAAGGGAAAAATTAAAATGGATGGCTGTAGCCATTTTGTTTTAAAGAAAGTCTTTTCTTTTTCAGACTTTCCCTAGTTTTAGAAATGAACAGAATTTTTTTTATATGGTTCATGGCTAGGTGAAATCTTATTTTTTTCTACAAATACCAGACATGAAGGAACCTTAAAATGTCTTTGTGTGATATAATGCCCAAGCTAAGTGCCAGACATGTCACATTTAAATTTATTGACTTGTTTTAAGTCTTTAAAACAAAAAGATATTTTGTCTTTGGGTATAAAGAAATAAGAATTCAAATTTTTGTAATGTAAAATATATTCACGAAATATGTTTATAATCAAGGTATATTTTATTATATTTACAGTAGAAAATATATGCTCCAATAAATATTGTATGAGTATATAATTGGTAAATAGATAATTACTGAAGAAGAGATTCTGTGAGTTAACTAGAGAGGAATGTATTGACATGAGATAAGAATAATAAAAATTAAATGGTGGAATTAATTAAGAAGTGCAATACTGCCCTCTAGAGGATAGTAAATATTATATTTGATATGAAATATTGCCAGTGACGTCAAATTGACTATAATTGAAGCCGCACTGTTGGTTGCATTCATTCCGAGATTTACACCACAATGCATTCAGACTTCCAGTATACAACAAGGCATTCCGGCATTCACGCAGACCATCGCTAAGTAAGCAGAGTCCAGGGCATTCAGAGACTTACACACATCGCTAGCAGACCATTCCAGGACAATGCACTCAAGACTCTCACCAAATCTCTGACTCACATGCATTGATTATCTGATATTGATAATTTTCACATATTCCAAAAACAATATTACATAAAGAATTCCAAGGCAGTAACTCATCAAAATCCAGATTGGAGAGGTAATGTATGAGAGCTATTTAAATTAAGGAATTAATGTAAATATATATAGATTTGTAGTATTTTGTGCAATAGATAGCTCCAGAATCTAAAATATTTATATTCTGCAGATAGAGATATGAAGAAGTGGACATAAGTATTTATCCTAAAAGAAACTGTTGTAAGATTGATATACCAATATATATATTGAATTTGGAAATTACTGTAATTGAAATTAATAAGCAAGGAATTATATAACTACAAAATAAAAAGCAAAAGATTAGAAGTTTAATTCTCGAGATTAGGGGAGGATTCACTAAATAAGTTTTTATTACTTATTCTAAATTAGCTCATCTTTTGTTGATCCATGTAGTATAGAGAGAGATATATATATATATATATATATAAGATCTAGCTGGTTAAACATTGGTTGCTGGGAAATGCATGTTTCATTAAGCAGAAATGTTTATTAACCATTTGTGTATTAGTTACTAACTGATAAGGTAAATGATATTAATCATATATGCGGTTACTAACAGGAGATACATATTGTGACGCTAGAATTTATGTGCTGATGGATTGTGGTTTATAAATTTTTGATCATGAGATTTGAAACTTTTTTGTATATGTAATAAATATATATATGTTTTTATCCGATTATTGTATTCTTCAAAGCAAAACACAGACAATTAAAAGAATTTAGGAGAATTTCTAGGAAATATAAACGATTGATATTTGTGTCTCGTATAAATTTCTTATGGAATAATAATCCCTGCCATATTGGAGGCTAGCTGCTGAGAAGTCCAATATATGACGTGTTGTAGTCACGTGCAGAGATTATATCTGACAACAACCAGTCATTATACCTAAGCAACGGCTCCCAAAATACCTCTCGCAGCAACCAAGCTCTCTTTACACTTAGGTGTGTGCTTCGTCTCATAAATCAACTAAAAGTATCAACTCCACTCCTACTGCAAGCAACCAAGGCTTCAACTATCATACCATTGTTACATTTAACAATTTGATTGTTACATAACATTTCACCTACTTCACGCCTTGTGGTCTCTGCTCAAGAGAATGGTTACAAAACGGTTTATCTATTAATATTTATGGAGAGCTGAATTTGCTCACAAATATGAAGACTAACCTGCCTCTTTTCTACTAGTATTCTTGCATGTATTTCCATATTGCTGCAGAGTATATATGCACTATATAAATTTGATGTAATATTTTAAGATGCATATGTCCTATTCCCTCCTCAGGGCATTCTGTGCAATCCCTGCAGCGGGTGGGGGGCATAGTATGCCCGCTGACTTTGAATGAGCCTCCTCTGGCCCCACCCACTAGCTGGCGCACTGCAGGACAGCCTGGTTCAGGCCATCCTCCAGCAGCCAATGACGCGCAACACACAGTCCGTGGGCCAAAGGATGGTCCCATCACAGCAGCTGGCCAGCTAAAACCCGGCGTGAAAGGGTTAAGCATTTGGAAATCTGTCATCCGAACCTGGGCCTGGAAGCCAGCTGAGGCTCAGCAAGAAGAGAGCTGAGGGACATGAGTAGCAGGTTCGCTGTGGAACAAAGGACGCAGCCGGGCAGGGGCCCTCTGATGAAGGGAGTTGCTGGTGAAGCGCCCTCCTCCCGGCCCCACGTGTAAACCAGGAGAGAAACTGTTGCAGCCTCTCGTGGTAGTGAGCGTGGCTGACATTGCACGAGGCCATAGAGTAGCAGCAGGCACTCAGTACGTCACAGCTCTGCTATTTTCCCCCTGAAGCCTGACAGCCCTGCAACGCTGTCCCTAGCAAGTCTTTCCGAAACACTCAGGGCGGGCCTTCCCCTACCCACCGATCACATGGGACCTCACTGTTTGGCACCAGGTCAGTGTCTTACAACTTTGTGTAGGCCTGAAATGTAATGTGGCGTGCTATCGCCCCATAACCCGCTGTGCTAGGCCCCTGACCCTACCACCATAACCGGCTGTGCAGGGGAGCTTCACATCTGCTGCCATCCCAGGCCTTCCATCCCCACCTGCAGGGTCCCCTGCCTGGGCCCATGCATGAGGCATTCTCTGGGTGTCCTCACAATGGGGCTCCGCTCAGAGGCCAGGGTGGCTCAGACAGCTGAACATAATATTCGGCCAAGCACGTCCTGTAGTTTCAGTCTGTCCCAAAATGTAAGTGCGGCTAGAACAAGCATTTTCTGAGACTATAGGTGCCCACTTGAAAGATGGGTTAATGCTGCGTGCACAGAACTGATCCTTCTGTCTATACTAGTGCTTGAAGTAATGAATGCTTGTAGTAACTAGCCATCCCTTTCAACAAATGATTAATGGTGCACACATAGCACTGATCCTTAAATTGGAAAGCTTAAGAAGCCGTCCACTGGGTCCGCAGTCGGACGACTGACTTTGTCATCCACCTATAGACAACACTGTTGGCTGACCACGGTCATCTACCGGAAGCATCTGGATAACTCAGGTCAGCCAACGGACAGCGCCGTTGAACGCAGGGGAAAAAAAAATTTAAGAAAATTGTTGAATGCTGCAGGGGGAAAAAAAATAAATAAAACACGCTGGGTTCTGCCAGGAAAAAAATGACAATTTTTTTTTAACAAACTAGGAATCAAAAAATTTGCCAAAAAAAGATAAAATTATATAAAAAGGCATTTTGCTGCAGATACAAAGAATAAACCGTTGAATAAAAGGAAAAAACAAACAATTTTTTTTTTACATTGAATTTTATGGGCTTCGCCTGTCGAACTGAATCACTGCTCTATGGGACAAATTTCCCTACTGCGATTGACTTAGTGACTGGGCGGTTTTACGAAAATCCGTCCAATAGCACCCACTGCTTTTTTTTTACGTTTCTGTGCCGTTTGTGTTTAGGTCTAATTTTCCCCTTACTCGTTTCTGGAACCCACACATATTATATACCATTTTTCCCGCCATTAAATGGACTTTCTAAAAGATACCATTATTTCCATCATATCCTAGAATTTATTTAAAAAAAAAAAAAATTAATTGAAAACACTTTTTCTAAATTGAATCCCCAAAATATACAACCGCCAAAGATACCACTGCTAAATAGTTTCAAAATTTTGTCCTGAGATTCGAAATACCCAATTTTTACATGTTTTTGCTTTGTAAACCCTTCACTGCTGAGCCATTTCACCTCTGTGCGCTGAGCTCATTTTGACCGTTTTATGTTCATCATTTTTAGATGGCAGCTTAAGTCCTATTAGCCCCCCAAGACAGAATTATTTTTTTTTATTATATTTTAGCTTTAAAAAACATTTTTGTACAACAAACCTGGTCACGTTTGGTATCATTGGAAAGGCCATGATCAGGAGATAGTGGGATCATTTGAATCCCCGTATCTCCACTTGGCAGCTAGGGAGATAACTAGCCCACTGACATCCTCACACATATGGGGTGACCCAGAGGCTTGGCTGACATCCAAGATGTCAGCCACCTCCAGGTTTGAATCACGATTTGGCGCTGGCTGAGGTTAATGAGACAAGCCACTGAAAAGGGGAGACTCTCCACTTACCAGCGGTGCAATTTGTTTTATTTTAACTTAAACCGTTGGGGAGACAGGGCTCCTTGGAGCCCCCCTCCCCTTCCTCATTTTAATTGCAGGTGCCGGTGGGCGCCTGGCGATGACACCATCATGCACCATGATGACATCATTGCCCTGCCGGGCCCCCTGAAAAGGCAAGGCAGGCTTCCAGTCTGCCAGACGACTGCAGGAGCCCAGCGAGGGAGGAGAGTATCGGGAGGGAGGGTAGGAGACCCTGACGAACCATGTATGTCCGCGGGTCTAAGGGAGACTTCCTGATCGGACGTACATGGTTAACTATACAGATAATTTTTTCTCATGTAACTTGTACCAGATCGTCCAATTTCATCTGTCAAATCCCCTTCAAATTTGAAGGATCGCTAATCTGATTTAGTCCCAAAAAAATCGGCTGAAGTCACCTGATGGAAGTCGCAGGCAATGGACGAAGGCTGAATCTCCTGCATGTCGTGAGATTAGTCGGACAATGGACAATCACACAAATACGGAACTAGTGGACTAAAAAGGGACATGCATGCTTTGCTAGTGTGCTTTTGAAAATGTGCAATGCCTTTTGACTTTATTCCTGCTGAATCAGACTGACTCAAGTATTTTTTTTATATCTACCCACTTCTCTTTCTTAGCGTTTTTCCACGCCCACCTCAGGAGGCACTTTGAGCTAACCAGTGTGAGAAACAAAAAAACACACTGAGCATGTGCAATTAAGTTGCTCCACCTCCCTCCTGCACTGTGAGCTGAGGGGAGGGTGGGGCTGAGTGCCATTCCAATCTAACCCTTTCACCTAAGCTTCTGCAGAGACCAGGAAGAACATAAATCAATACACACAGAGAAAAAGATACAGCAGAGAGCAACAGCAAGAAAAGCACAGAGACACAGCAAGAAAAAAGGTAAAGAGAGAAACACAGCAAAATAAAAGAGAAAGCGCAAGAAAAAGTGCAGTGAGCGCACAAGAAATAATGTGAAAGACTGCGGGAGACTGAGTATGTAAGCCATGAAAGAGCGCAAGTGAGCGTGTCGGGTGAGTGAGCTAGCTTGTGCTAGTTCATGTAAAGCTTTGATCGGTGTAGTAGTGGGTGGGGATGAGGCGAGGAATATTCAGTAAGTGGGAGCTAAAGAAAAAACCTTAGCTGTAGGGCGTGCCAGAGAAGATGAAATGACAGTTTAAAGTAGGGATGCACCGATACTAGTATCGGTGCTGATCCCGGGACCTGCACAGGACTTGGTACTCGTGCAGGGGCCCCCGATACCGGAAGCCAGCGCTGGGCTGGCTTGCCGGCCGGTTTCGTTGGCGCCAAACGCAATGTTTGGCACGCTGTCAGACTCCCCCGGCGTCCTCTTTCTTTGAGCGCCAGCAGGCAGAGGTTGTAGCACGCCCGCCCATCGAGAACCACCTGCACAGCCGCGTAGTTCACGTGACTGCGGCTGTGCAGCTGGTTCTCAACGAGCGGGCGGGATACAACCTCTGCCTGCGGCCGCTCGAAGACAAAGGACACAAGGGGAGCGCGAGGGCAATATGTGAGCGGGAGCAATAAGAGCGGGGGGCACATATATACATACACACACACACACAATTTCCCCCCAGCTCACATGTAGATATTCCCCCCATAGATATATATTAGGGTTGCACTGATACCGATACTAGTATCGATATCGGTGCCGATACTGGGTACTGCAGGAGTACTTGGTACTCGTGCAGTACCCCTGATATTTTTTTCCGATACCGAAAGCCGGCATTGAGCTGGCTTGCCAGCATCCGAGGGGCTGGGGCGGCTGTCCGAATGCTCTATCGGCATTCGGACAGGCCCTGCAGCTGCTCTCCGCATGGTTTCATACTTACCTTCCTGGGCGACCTGTTAATAAGGGAAGAGATGAAGGCAGGGGCACGATTATGGAGAGCTTTGGCTCCCTGTTACCTTTTAGAATCCAATTCAAAATATAGGTGCTCACCTTCAAAGAGGAGAGGGGTGCGAGATGAGGTGGAGGAGCCTGGCACAGTCATTCATAACAGACTGAAGAGGGAGAATCTGGAATCTCTTAAGGCCAGAGAGAAGAAGGAGGTTACAATAGTCAAGGAGGGAGATAAGTAGAGCTGTCAAATATAAATGTCCTGCTGATGCATCGAGATGCTGCCTCCCACGATTCTGCATCGATTAACTCAGGCTGCTAATAGATTCATGGCCACATCCCCTCCAGCTCCGTCTTTCCAGGAAGCGCTGGCTCTGCCTGAGTCTAACGTGCAGCACAGGCTGAAATGCCCTCCCATGTATGTCTCTGCTGGGAGACTTTTCAAAGCAGCTTCAAAAGGTGTCTGCTTATCACGCACACTGGCCGCCCCCTCCCCCATCCTCTGTCCGCAAGCAGTCAGTGTGTGGGCATTCCTAAAAAGTTAACCCTGCATGTGTCAGAGGGATTTAAGACTCAAAAGCAAGAGGACGCTGGATGCATAGCTTTATTTTTAAAGGAATTGCTGGCAGCGGCCAAAGGAATCTTTTGGAAGCTCAGCACATTAAGCAGTGACGTTTCTCTATAGAGCCCTCTACATAACCTCCTCCACTTTCTGCTCTATACCTGGGATTTAACTCATGGGCTGCCTGTAGACACAGAGTACATGTCACTGTGATGAAGAATGTGAGGAGGAGGGGGGAGAGGGTGGAGAGCAACAGGCTGCCATGTTAGATTAACTCTGATGCCTGACATCTTCAAATAGATCTCCACCTGTTAGTATTAAAAGTATCCATGTGAGCAAAGAAAAAAAATATACACCTGGTACTCACATGCTTAATTTAGATTCTAAAAATCGAATGTGTTAGTCTGTACTATATAAATGCATGCAGGTTTTTTTACCCTCATAAACACACTGCACTACGGAGCCCCGCTGGTGTCAGGAGGGGGAAAAAAATTACGCACGAGGTTGCAGTGTAAATCCAGGCTACCCCATGGTTGCATACTCAGTATAACTCTGGAATTCATACACAGATTACCCTGCTGACACCCATGATTAGAGGGTCCCAGGCTGGTGCCCCCCAATCCCCATTCCTTTTTATAGGTTTCAACACAATTAATGGGGATTAATCACAGTATCCTCAGCCTGTAACAGCAGTATATGGTGGCATTAAGACTTCTGCATAAAAATAGGCTGTATCAGGTGAGTGGGTCATGCAAAGCGTGTAGAGTGGTTCAGAGTGTCTTTATACAGAAGTCTTAATGCCACCATATACTGCTGTTACAGGCTGAGGATACTGGGATTAATCCCCATTAATTGTGTTGAAGCATATAAAAAGGAATGTAGGATTGGGGAGAGCACCAGCCTGGGACCCACTAATCCGGGGTGTCAGCCGTGCAATCTGTGCATGAATTCCAGAGTTATACCGAGTATGCAGCCATGGTGGAGCCTGAGCCGCGTTCAATACCTCAGCAAGTGCTAAATTAGCAACTGGCCACTGAACGCCGTTCTGCCGCTCAGCCCTGCTAATTTAGCACTTGCAGCGACTGAGAGATGCTGCGAGTAGCAGCGTGTGACGTAGTAAAGATGGCCGCCGCCATGGAGCAAGTTATTATCCAGTACGGCAATGTCCATGTCAAGGTGTTTGTTGATCAAAGCACAAAATATTTATTGGAAAATGGTAACTATCTACATTTAAGTGGTAATATAAAATCTAAAAAGAAATGGAATTGTAATAGTCACATTTATATCCCCCCAGATATGTTTTTCCCCTATGCAGAGGAGCTCAGCTCTGCTAAGAATTAATTTGAAGCCAGCAGCACTATATACCCATGTGTGTGAGCTGGGGGCAATTTTTCAATATGAGCTTGGGGCATCGGCCATTTTTGCTTCGAAATTCGCATCCAAAGCATTCAATGACACTGCCGCAGCAAACTGAATTGCTGCGCTGCATCAATCCAGCAGCTGCTGAGGTATTGAACGCAGCTCTGGATTTACACTGCAACCTCCCGCTAACGTTGAAACAAAATTATCTCATGGCTACGCTTTGCTAGGACTTTACACAGCGTGGGAACGAGTTAATTTCTTTGCCCCTCCTGACACCAGTGGGTGTCGTTGTGGAGCTCTGTGATACAGTAATGTGCAGTGTGTATGAATGTAACAGAGCTCCACAGCAATTAAACTCACAGTAATGTGCGGTGTGAGTGTGTGAATCAGTCTAAAACCATGGGCAAATTGGGCAGTAATCGAGATGCATCATGGAAACGAATCGCATCGAATCATTGACCAGATAATCGTAATCGAATCGTGAGACCAGTGAAGATGCGCAGCCCTAGAGATAAGAGCTTGGATGAGTAATTTAGCAGAGTCCTGAGGCGCGTTCAATACCTCAGCCGCTGCAAGTGCTAAGTTAGCAACTTGCCATTGAACTCCGTTCAGTCACTCAGCGCTCAGCACTGCTAATTTAGCACTTGCAGCGACCCGAGGAGATGCTGCGAGTAGCTGAGTGTGACGTATTAAAGATGGCCGCCGTGGGGGGCGTGGCCGGACGTTGCAGCGCGCGGTCGCATGTGAGGTGACTGGCGCTAAACTGTGACTGGCGCTAAACTTTTCATACCTGCGGCTAAATTACAGCAACCCCGGGGCTGAAACTTCACCCACAGCTGGGTGACATCTCCTGGCTCCCAGATGGTGCCCCCTAAGGCGCAACGAGCGTTGGAACCGGCAAAATCAGTCAAAAAAAAGACCGGGTTTGTGAGGCCCAAGATGGCGGATCTCCCTCCTCTGTTTCCTCTTTCACCATGGAAGCGGCTGTCGCAGGCCCACCCTGCATGTCTGACACCTCACCACCTTCAGAAAGCAGACTACATGCCATGCTGCAAGAACTCCGAGCTACTATACAAACGGATCTTAAAGAGGCGCTGCAGGAGCTGAGGCGCGATGTACAAGACCTGGGTGAGAGGACAGACTCGTTGGAGGCTAAGACAGACGACCTATGTTTGGCCCATAACGATTTAGTGGACCGTCATATAGCTTTGCAGACTGCACATGACACCATGGCAACGAAAATGGCCGATTTGGAAGACCGCTCGCGGCGTAACAATGTACGGATCCGAGGCATCCCAGAGGCAGTAACCCCTGCTGATCTTCAGGCTTATATAAAATGGAACTTTTCCAGATCCTGGTACCAACGTACTCGTCACAGGATTTCCTGATGGATCGGGCACACAGATTGCCACGCGCCAAGAACCTGCCGCCCTCAGCTTCTAGAGATGTTCTAGTCCGGGTGCACTTTATTCACGTTAAAGAAGCGTTAATGAGAGCAGCACGGAAATCTATGCCTCTGCCTTCTCCGTATGCCGAAGTTTCCTTTTACGCAGACCTGTCAACAGCTACCATGTCTAAAAGAAGGGAATTTTCATCTTTCACGAAAATTCTACGTGAGCACAACATGGCGTATAGATGGGGATTTCCCACAAAGATCTTGTTATGGCGGGAAGGAGTCTTGCACGTTATCCCTGATCCCCTCACTGGCATGCGGTTTGTTGACGGAATGGAAAGTCGTGTCTGAGTTTACTCCTCCCCGGGAGGAATCATCTTCGCCGCTGAAAGTTTCTCCGGAGTGGCATCGAGTCCGGCCGAAATGAGGGGCTCTGGTCCTGCATTATCCAGCACTGGGGTGTGCTTCTATTGCTTCGCCATGTTGCCTCCCGTCTTCTTGGGCGTCAGAACTCCTTCACGGATGCTGGACTGACCCCTTTTTGATCCACCTCAATTGGGCGCTCCTGGGGGCCTGTTCTGTTCCTTTTATTCGGCAAGCCCCGAGGCCTTCCAATGGCCTGTAAATTGGCGCGGTCCTTCTCAGGTAGAGTTTGGACTGTTGTTTCCCCCTCTGGAGTTTTTTTTTGACTGCGTTTTTTTTTTCCCTACTATACCAATCTGCTGTGTTGATGGACTCCACTCAGCTGCGCTCATGGAGTGCAGTTTTTTCTTTTTTGAAGTTTGGTCGGATTTTTTCTTTTCTTTTTACCTTTCCTTTTATTTTTCCTTTGTTTCCTTTTTCCTTTGTTTCCCCGCCCCCATTCCCGATCCCCACCGTCCTCTAGTAAACAACTACGGGAATTCATGCATTCGTCTGACCTATATGATACTTGGAGGATCTGTCACCCCAATACACGTGACTACACATATTTTTCTCATGTCCACTCCTCATATAGTAGAATTGACTTGTGTTTGATACATAGCTCAGCATTGTCTCGTCTCCTGGAGGCGACCATAGGCATCATTACGTGGTCTGACCATGCTCCGCTTACGCTTACTTTTGAGGCTGCTTTCCCACCGAAGGGTATGGGGAATTGGAGACTTAATGACTCACTCATTGTAAATAGAGAGGACGTGACGACAACACTACAACTCCTTCAAGAGTATTTCGCGACGAACGTAACTGGGGACGTTGCAACAGCGTCGGTTTGGTTGGCCCACAAAGCTGTAATGCGAGGACATTTTATACAGAAAGGAGCGCAACGTAAACGATGTCTTAATGCTCAGATGATTGCTCTTACACGACGAATCACTGAATTAGAAACCCAGAATAAATCCTCGCCTACCCCTAGTATTACCGCTCAATTGATTGCGCAGCGCCGCGAGTTGGAACACCTGATGCTCCAAGTCACTGCACGCTCAATTAGACGGCTTAACTATGCTCATTATACCCAAGGGAATAAACCAGGGAAATTGCTGGCGTCTAAATTGAAAGGGAAAAGAATGCAAACCAACATACCGTACCTATTGGATGCTAATAATGTAAAAATGTATAACCCAGCCCTTATTACTGATGAATTTGCACGTTATTATGCCTCCCTGTACAACCTAGGATTAGACCACACCGTTCCGTCCCCTACCCAGGACGACATAGATCTCTTTCTCCAGGCGGCGAACCTCCCCTCCCTCTCTCCCTCTCAGGCTACAGGTTTGCTTGCTGCGTTTACAGGGGAGGAGGTACTTAAGGCTATTAATGCACTTCCAAAAAATAAAGCCCCAGGCCCTGACGGTTTTACGAATCTGTATTATCAGGTATTTGCTTCTTCACTAGTTCCGACTCTTACCCTGTTTTTTAATGACATTAAGAACACTGGCATCATCCCTCCGGAGATGTTGCAGGCAACAGTAGTGACCCTGCCTAAAACTGGTAAAGCCCCGACGCACTGTGCCAACTTCCGCCCTATATCCCTGTTGAACGTAGATGCCAAACTGTACGCTAAATTACTAGCTACTAGGTTGGCCCCCCTACTCCCATCCTTGATCGCGACTGAACAAACCGGCTTTGTCCCCGGCCGTCAAACATGTGACAATACCCGACGCTTTTATGATATAATTGATTTGGCCCATAGGACTAATACCTCCGGACTCCTGCTGGCATTGGACGCCGAAAAGGCGTTCGATCGCCTACACTGGGGGTATATGCGGTTGGTGTTACTAAAGTTTGGTCTCCCAGCACAATTTGTACACAGCATTATGGCCCTTTTCTGCTCCGTCGGCGAAAGTTTTGGCATCGGGGTTTCTATCCTCCTCTTTTCACATAACCAATGGCACCCGGCAGGGTTGTCCATTATCCCCGTTAATATTTATTCTGGCCCTTGAACCCTTAGCGCTGCAGATTAAGATTGCCCCGGCAATAAAAGGTATGCCGACCCCGAATGGGGAGCACAAGCTGGCACTTTTCGCGGACGACATACTGCTTTTTTTGACCACACCGGAGATTTCGCTTCCTTCCCCGTTTCACCTCCTTGACAGCTTTGGGGCGTTATCTTACTATAAAAATAATGTGAGTAAAACACAGGCTCTTCCTATAAATATTGCCGCTTCATCCCTTAGCTCCCTGCGTAGTAAGTACCCTTTTGATTGGAGCTCTACCTCTTTAAAATACTTGGGAATCTCCCTTTCGAAATCGCGAGGCACCATCCTTAAGGAAAACTTCACGCCACTTTTGAACTCCATTGAGACGCAGCTCTCTACATGGAGCACAAATTAATCCTCCTGGTTGGGTCGTATGGCGGCCATAAAGGTGTGTATCCTACCCCAAATTTTATACTATTTCAGAAATATCCCCGTTTTCATACCGGCACATTTATTGCTCCGGCTGCAAAAACTGCTTCATGCGCATATTTGGAAAGGGAAGCCTCCTCGAGTATCGGCCTCTACAGTCACTGCGCCGCGACGTAACGGAGGGTTGGGTTTTTTGGATTTACAATCGTACTACAAAGCAGCCTTACTAGCCCAACTGTTGTCGTCAATGCATCTCAAAGAATCACCTCTATGGTTACAGTTGGAGAATGCCATGATTTTCCCATATAAACTTCATGATCTGTTGTGGCTTCCATTCCTTCCTAGGAATAGTACCATGGGTCTACTACCCACCTCGATGCTCTCCCTCATGTCCTGGCGCCAGTGGGGTCGTCCGTTGGTACGGCCTTACGACTTATGTCTCGCCCCGCTTAGAGTTCTGTGTCGCTATATCCCAGACTTAAATTTAGATTCTTGGTTCATGCGCGGCTTGACACATGTGTGGCAGCTCTTTACACCCCACTCCCTGAAACCCTTACCCGACTTGGTACAGGAGTTTGTCATTCCATTGAGGGACTGTTTTACATACCTACGTGTGAAGCACGCTTTACACCAGAAGGGCCTGACCTCCTTCACACCTACGAACCTTTCAGCTTTTCACAAATTGTGTATGGGGAAGAAATGTCAAATGAAACCATTATCTCTCTGTTACAATAGCCTCCTAACCCCGACCCCACCTAAAAAATTACCCTATATGGTTAAATGGGAAAAAGATTTAGCTTTCACGCTTTCCGCAGATGACTGGTCATACGCCATGGACACAATATACAAATATTCTAGAAGCACCAAATCTACGCGAGGCCCATATCAAATTATTGTGCAGATGGTATTTGGCCCATTTTTCGGGGAATACCGGCTTCTGCTGGAGATGCCTTACCGGCCTCGGTTCCCTACTGCATACCTTTTGGTTATGTCCCGCACTAGGGGGTTATTGGGTAAAAATAAGCAGACTGATTTCTCACTGCACTTCACTAATGCTCCCACTATGCCCGAAAATGTACCTCTTACATATTATACCCATTACTATTCAGATCCGTCACAGGAGGTTTATCTCTATGGTACTGGGGACAGCAAAAACGGTTATAGCGAGACATTGGCTTTCCTCACTATGTCCCTCTATGAAAGAAGTTATGATTGCCCTCGAAAGTGTCTTTAAATATGAAGAAATGTTCCATACCGCGAATAACTCAATGTGCCAGTTTTCTGATACATGGGAGGGGTGGAGGGTGTTTGTCGAGTCTGGAACCTTGATAGAAGATACTTTACCGTGTATGATTGTAGTGCCGCCGTGTTTTGTGTTTTATGTTAGTTTAGGATTTTATTTGTTTATGGAAAACATGAATTGATACTTCATTTGAATTGTCTATTGTCAATGATAGAAATTTATGTCCTTTACTTTTGAAGCTTCATCCTTTTTGCAATGATGTATCATTCTATGTGTGAACTCCAATAAAAACTTTTATATTCAAAAAAAAAAATGGCCGCCGCCATGAAGCAAGTAACAATTCAGTACACCAAGATGGCCGCCACCATGAAGCAAGTAACAATTCCGTACAGCAATGTTAATTCTGAGGTTTTTGTTCACCAAAGCACAAAATATTTATTTATTATTTACCCCTGCACATAGCCATAGATTACAGTTCAATGCTATATTTTGTTTCAGAAGTAAACATAACGTTTATTCAATAAAAGCTATCATTTGTGGTGTGTGCATACAAAACGGAATTATGCTGACTGCTTTTCTTGATCATATTTTGTCCGAGTGATAAGAAAAAAAATCTGAATCTTTAATAAAAAAGAAAATTAAAAAAAAATAAAAAAATAAAAATCGGCCATTTTGGATTCAAAATTCGCATCCAAAGCATTCAATGACACTGCTGCAGCAAACTAAATTGCTGCGCTATTGAATGGGGCTCTGGTTAACCACTTTAGGATGCACTATGCCGTCCTGCATCAAGCAGGCTTTAACGCCGCAGGACAGCATAGTACGTCCTGTGTGTGTCTGAAGCCTGCCTCCCGCCGATACTCACCTATCAGCGGGTCCAACGCAGCTCTGACTTCCATGAATGACATCAACCACAAGCGTCGTGATCTTACCAATGGGAGCCCACCACACCGACGCAGGGTCTCTGCCAAAAGGCCTTCGTGGCCAAATCGTCACTAGTTCTGTGGGCTAGTTGATTCTCCCACAAAACACACACCTTGGCAGCTAGAAGTCCTGCTTTCTTTTTCTAGATAAGGGTGAGTTGAGAAGAGTTCAGCGCTTCCTTTTGTTAGTTTCTAATAAAATGGCGGCGGCAGTCTTCAACAAAAGGATGATGTGTAATTCAGTGCCTCAAAGAGAACATAGACAGGGTATAGGGTAGTATGTCCTGACACCATATATAATAAAAAGGAAAGTCACACTCACATGGGGTGGTGTCTCAAGTCAGACACCGGATGCGAAGGCGGCTGGCGGCTTGTGCGGGGAATGACAGATTTCTCCAGATAGCGGTGGAAGATATTGGAGGTACTGGATCTATAGCCTTGTTCAGCAGCGGGAGATGTGGTGGTCCTCTCATGAATGGGTCAACCGGACACCTCTATTTTTTTTTTTTTTTTTTTGAGAAAGGATTTTACATGGAAGGATACATTGAGATTTCTCTTGTTTTCAAGTATGTCCTGGGTGGCGAGTATGTACCGTTAGGTGTCTTGCCCAAGGACACTTACTAGAATGCAGTCTTCTCAGAACATGCCTTAGCAGGTACCTTACCAATGGCCACAATGCAAAAAGAGGGATACGGTCACCTGCTGGTTTAGTAAACGTTTTTATTCCTCTAAAGTGCAAATGAATACATAAAAAGGAAAAATAATAAAATCAAGAGGGTAATGCACTAAAACGCGTTTCGCGGGTCACAGCCGCTTCATCAGTTAGTGTATTGGTGCAGTTTACCCTACGTCTTTAAATAGTTCCAAAACGAAAGTAAAAAAATCATCCGTTTGTGTGGAAATCCAAAATGGCTGCCATCGATCCAACTGCGCATGCGTGCAGCGTTATGCGTGTCATCCAAAATGTCGGTGCGTTCCATACACATGGAAGTTCCGTTTTCCTTTCGCAGATGAAAGGCACCGCTTACTGTGGGCAGGCATCGCTTAAGAATGTATAGATGCTAATTAGCCATGCTCAAGAGTGAAATTCAACTTGTATAAATGTAAAAGGCATGAGTAATGTGTTTCTGTTAAACATAAAACACTGTATTTGATATGGCGACCGGAACAGTTGCGCAAGTCACATAGTACTATTATAATTAGCTGGTAGTTTCAATGGGATGTTTGTATAATATTAAGAATCATGATTTGATGGTAAACACCAGAAAAGGATGGGCGACATATGTGGTGTGGAAAAGTAAAATAATTTAACCAATGAGGACACATTTAACCAATTAAAAGAGGAATATAGGTTTATAGTCTGGTGAACAGAAGTAAGCTGGGTATCGATTTAGTTTAAGTGATTCTATAAGGAAAAGAAGGGGATAACTCATATAAAGATCGTCCGTTTATATCCGCGATCTACAATGGTCGTCATCAATCCAAGTGCGCATGCACGCAGCGTCATGTATGCCAGCCTCAGTATGGCGGTACGTTCTACATACGCCTGAGTTTTGGTCTCACCTTCTAGATGGAAGGAGATGCTCAAATTGCATCTCTTGTATAGGCGTCTTCTTAAGTGTGTAGATGTTGGTTTGGCCATGCTCAGACCGTAGGAGCAACAATTATGGATGTAAAATTATGATGCAGAGTTCATGTTTAAAATACAGTAAAGAGGAGGACATGCAGGCATCGCTTAAGGATGTATAGATGTTGACATAATAACAGTAATAATAAGTTAAGGAAATTAGATGTATCCACACTGTTTAAAATCCGAGGAAGATTATAATAAGTGGACAGGTTAAAGCAGAGTGAATACCAGTGAATCCTGTGTAATTACGTAAGGAAGAAGTAATTTGTATTGATTATTCAAGAGGTGTATTGAAAATGATAGGTGGAAATAAAAAAAAAACGAGTACCTAGGTATAATCATGAGAGTGGGCCTATAATCTTCCTAAAGACGGGTATGATGTTAGTATAAAAACAATTATTTGTTCTTAACTTGTTATAGTGGATTTTACAGAGGGTCCTATATAATAAAACAGCATTATTAGAGGTTAGGAGGGAGTCTCATTATAAAGGGCCACTAGAATACACCTATAGATCTGATGGAGGAATTTACATATACAAAATAGATGCCTCGTCTATAGAAAATGACATAATTCAAAGTCTTGGTTTAATCCCTTAGGGGTTAAAGTATTGAGGTTGTAGATCCATTTCATTTCACTTTTGTTGGTGTTTTAATAGATCTCCTCCTCTCCAATTCTTTTCTATATGTTGGATCGCCATGAATTGGGTACCCCTTGGATCTTGTTGGTGAACTTCTTTATAGTGCTATGGAATAGTGTGTGTATCCAGGCCTTATCTGATGTTGTACAGATGTTCACATTCAGGCTCTTAGTTGTCCGGCTTTTGTAGTGTTTACCACATGGGCAGATTGATAAATTACATTCTTGGAAAAGCAGGACAAGTTTCCATAGATCTTGTAGGTCTCTTGACCGTCCATATCCATGAAGTGTTTAATATGTCTTTTGTGGCTGCCAGTAGATGCAGTTCTGACTGTTACCGCAACCGTAAAAAACACATTCTAGATTAAAGTGACTTTTAATCAATGTGTTCTTGAGATTGTTCACTCCTTTAAATAGGAGTGTAGGTTTTTCTTCCAAGAGTTGAAGATTGTTGTCTTTTCTTAAAATATGTCAATATTTCTTAAAAATAATTCTGATTTATCCATGCTGTTCATTAAATTGGTAGACGAACGGGATCCTTGAACGCGACGGTTCTCTTTTATCTTTCCGCTAAGTGAGTTCAGAGAAAGAGAGGAAGACTATCACTTAGCGGAAAGAAAAAAAAAAGAATGTCGATAGATCCACAAGAAATATTCAATCTCAGCATGAAAACCCGTGAACAGCAACAGATCAGTTCTTAATAAAGGCCTAAGGCTAGGGTCAGACGAACGCATTTTTCACGTTGTCCGTGAAAAAGTGCGTCCGAACGAATGGACGTATTTTTTCACGGAATACGCGATAGCGGTCATACGATGCGCATTTTCGTCCGTGATTTTGTACGGATCATCAATAAAACCCTTTTGCGTCTGGACGTTATGTTGGCCGGACGTGTGCAGCGTCTGACGTCTCCCAATCACGCAAACACGCCGCTATGCGGCCGCAGCGCACTCTGTACGTCAGTAGTAGCAGTTTGACGTTCTCGAAAAAATGCGTACGTTGGCCACTTGCGTTGCACGGACGAACTTTCGTGCGACCGTTCGTCGTATGTTCCCCGGCATTGGACGTCATTTGCTGCTAGCACGGCCGTGATTTCGTGCGGCTAAACGCACGTGAAAAATGCGTTCGTCTGACCCTAGCCTAAACTTTGCCCCCTCCAAGGGTTTAGATAAGTTTACGTGGACCTACAAAAGTTCAAAATGACACTGTGCTCCTAGTTTTTCATGAAGGACCCAGTGACCAAGCAAATCGTCGACAAGGACAAGTGGACACAGAGTTGAAGAACACATCACGGTTTTATTCTTTACACAACAGGTTGGGACCGCTATGGGCAGCAAAATAGCACCAAGCTATGCCAACCAATGGGAGAAAACATGGCTAACCAAAGGCCACAAATGGACGAACAACATTAGATTGTATAAATGGTATATAGATCAGGGCTTGACAAATTTGCTTTGAATCTAGGAACCAGCTACAAAAGTTAGAAACCAACCTTTTGGCGAGGATTCGCCTTTATCAAGGTACCTTGATAAAGGTGAATCCTCGCTGAAACGTTGGGAACCTTGCCTCTGCATCTGGGAGTTGGTTTGTACTGTAAAATTATGATTTTAGCTGCTTCTATTTATCACTTTGTTACCTGGTGCTTTTTGCTGTTAGGTATTTTTTGTGCATGTGGTCTTGTGGCTGCTTTTTGAGCCTAGAAGTGTAGACCATTGCTTCTAATATCAGTTTGGACGCTCTGATATATACACTTATTATATTATTTGTGTTAACATCTGTACCTTGTGACATTGTGATCGTTTTATTTTATTTACTTATTTTCTTTGCGCTGTTGTCATTGGACACCCAATTTACCCACTGCAGGCACAGAAACACACACAAACAGACCTCAAATATAAATACATACACCAGGACTGGATATATTTAGATTATATGTAGGAGACCGGAAGAAAACATTGAAGCCAACTAGATGTTTTTAGATGCCAAAGACTGGTGTAAAATAAACTGGAAATTTAGGAGCCAGGAGTAAAATTCTAGGAGCCAGTGGCTACCAGGCTCATGGCTTTGTCAAGCCCGGATCTAGATGATAGTTTTCTTTTATGGCATGGCACTGAGGAATGCTCACACAAGTTTATGACAATAATTTGGAAATTTGAAAAAATTGAGTTACAAACTGTTGATTCTGAATTAAAGGAACAGGTAAAACAACTTAAAGATGCAAATGAAACGCTATATGGTAACATCGAAAATAAATTGAAGAGTAAGATGGACAGATCTGATAGAGAGATCAGAGATAGAAAACAGTGGAAATTTGAGAGACTGATTATAAAACCGGTCATATTTACAATACTGCTAAGAAAAGAGGAAGATCACGTGATTATGGCACATCTGATGAAGGTGAAACATCAGACACTGACGATGATAACAGTGGGAGAATGCTGAATTTACCCAAAGGGATCCTGAAAAGAAGGGTGTCTTTTTTAGACAAGGACATCCTTCCAGACAAGTTACGGGATCGAAGGAAAAGGGGTTATCGCGGATACAGAGGCAGGCAGAGGCGCTAACTGATAGAATTGTAGTTAGCATGGGAGATATCCAAGGCGAAAATACATCTAACCCCCACTTTGGAGAGTACTTTAAATATTTGTATGCAGCCAGACTCTATATCAAAAAGACGTGATGGATTTAGTCCTTTACATAGTACCCTGCAAAAGGGCAGTACGTGCGATCATTCTGGGGTTACTGAAATGTCCTTCCTGAATAGAAATACTGTGAAATCTCTTGTTGAGAATCAGGTTTGGGACAATCGATCTAATTTAATCACTGTAGAGTTCCAGCCTATTATTATTCCTAAAACTGGCCCTGTATCTAAAACATTCAGAGTTATAAATTTGTCTGACTTTGTACTGAATTCTAATCATATGTCACGTGTAGACTGCGATGTATGCAGCAAGTTGGGTTGGGAGTCCAGGATGCAGTGAAATAGGCAGGTTTACAAGTAACAAAAAGGGTTTATTTAGAATAAACACAAGAACATAAAAGACATGAACTAAACAACAGATCAGAACTAGACACTGGAGGAGACTGGGCACAAAAGGGAATAGCTTAGAGAAGGAGAGGAGATGCACGAAAAGGAGGTAGAAGCAAGAGGGATGGCTGGGAGTTGTCGGAAGGGAGGTTAAGGAGAACTGAATATGGGAGCGGTTTAGGAAAGCAGGAGAAATAAGGAATAGCAAGATGAGAATAAGACTAGAGAGTGAGAGTGGAAATAGACACAAAGGGAACTTAACCCCTTAACGCCGCAGGACGCTCCATGCCGTCCTGCATTTGGCGGGCTTTAACGCCGCAGGACGGTATGGAACGTCCTCGGTGTTAGGAGCCCAGCCGGAGGTTATGCTTACCTCCCTGGCAGCTCCCACGCAGATCTGGCTTTGATGAAGCCTGATCTGCGTTTTTTCTAGCCTCCCGGCGCACTGACGTCATCGCGCGATGACGTCCGTTTCAGGTGCGCCCCCCCGCCGGAGCATGGGGAAGCGCCTAGAGGGGAGGGATCCTTCGGATCCCTCTATCTCCATCGCCGGGGCTAGAAGGCTGTGGCCAGCATGCGCGATGATGTCAGTTAACTGGGGAAGCCCCTAGCTGCAAAGGGATTTCCTATGGAAATCTCAGAGGAGATAAGGGGGGTTCTTTGAACCCCTTTATCTCCTGATCGGTGGCAGCTAGGGGGTCATGCCTGATGGAAAGGTCTGAGCATGGCCTTTCCAACTATATCAAACATTACAATGATAAAAGTAAAATAAGTGTTAAAAATAAAAAAAATTAAAAAATAAAAACGTGCTTTGACTTTTTGATGCAGCATTATTGTTCACATTTCAATTATAATGTGAACAATGATGCTTCACCAATAATTTTTTTTTGTGGGGGTTTAGCTAAAATCACGTAATTCCCCCCCCAAAAAAAAAATGGGTTCCCAAGTCTACCCCATAGAATATAACCGCAAAAGATCAGATAATAAAATGCAAAAAAAAAAAAACTTTACACACTGTGGACGATTGAAATTTTATTGAAAATTCTAATTTTCTTTACATTTTTTGTTATAGCATTCTGGCAGGACATGACGTATATATATAATTATGACATATTATTAATCTGCCGCGTCTGCCGGAAAGAACGATATATAATTTGTCTGGGTGGTATAATAATGCGTGACTTAAAACCGCGTTTAAACAGGATGAGCAAAAACTTCAGCAAACTTCAATTCCGAAAGAGCGCCGAAGTTGTAAACTTACTCCCGTCCTTAAGGGGTTAACAGCACATGGGGCAAGCAATGAATAAACAATAATACAGATATAAACATATAACACAGATCTTGGAATCACGGTCTCAGGCAAGGGGCAGGCAATAGAATGGTCAGAGTTCAAGCAAAGGGTCTGTCTGGTGCACGGGGATTCTAGATTGGGTCAGAAGGTAGCAGGATGGGGGGGTACCGGTAGAATGATGAAATGTCCAGGTATAGCAGAGGGTCCGGGTTCGGAAAGTCTTTGGCAGAGGAATCAGGTGGTTCTCAAGAAGATCAGGGAGCTTTGACACAGGTCTTGTAGTCTGGGACTTCAATGTGGAAGTGGGCTGGGGAGGGCGTATCTTCCTTAACCCTTTCGCTGCTGAGGCATTTCACGCCTCTGTGCTGAGGTCATTTTTACCGGTTTCGCTCATCATGTTTAACCGCGTTTTGAAGCCTTATTTCAATATATGGCCCAGACATATTATATATTGTTCTTTCCGGCAGACTCGGCAGATTCATAGTATATCATTATTATATGCATATGTGTTGTCCTGTCTGTATATTATAACAAAAAATGTAATAAAATTTTAATTTTCAATAATTTACAATGTGTAAAGTGGTTTTTTTCACATTTTAAAAAGCAAGCATTTGCGGTTATATTTTCTATGGGTTGCGCTCATTAAAAAAATTAGAAATGGGGTCTCGTTACATTTTTTGGGGGAAAATTACGTTAATTGAAAAGGGAACAATATTGCTGCATTAACAAAAACAAAAACTTATTTTTTTTATTTAGTTTTTTACACTTACATGGTCATGTTTGGCCATGCTCTGGCCGATCCGACAATACCAGACATTAACCCCTAGCTGCCACAGATCGAGAGATAGGGGGTTTCAATGAACCCCCTATCTCCACCATTGGTGGCAACTATAGATCCACAAAAAGCGTGCAACACCGTTCTCTCCATCGAAAAGTTTATTGAAAAAAATGCAGCAGGTAAAAATGTGACGTTTCGGTCCTATAGGACCTTAATCATTCATAGATGTACATACAAATGCAGTTCTTTAACTAGACCAAATCATTAACCACATAATTGGGTTACATAATAACAAGGGTGGAGTTTACTTGGGGTTTATGCTATTAACTCTTAAGTCTCCCATCTGTCTCTTTAATCACAAAGCAAGTGTAGCACATATAGAAAATTACACACATAAAATAAACAGATACTCAATAAAATACATCAAGATTAAACTCCCTAGGCCACAATGTGTCAAGTTTATGAATCCAGTTTCTCCTTTTTAATAACTTTTTTTGCAATCAAATAGTTTTAAAATAGTAGAACAGTACAGATAATACAGAATGAAGACATTAATAAAGAATAATAATACAACAATACAACAAATATGAGTGGTAACCACAGTACCATCCTGTTAATATCGTTTGTCTGACTTAATTCGTCCGGAGGAATCAGATCAGTTTTATTGATGATAGCTTGAATGTAGTTGCGTGAAGGTACCGGTGGCCACCAAGGGAGGAAAAAGAGGTTCCGAAGAGAGTGTTAAGGTATAGAAACAAATGTGAGAAAGGAGGAGTAAGAGGGAAGGTTTGACAGTGCGAGCAATAGATGTAAGGAGAGAGATAAGGAGGGGGACATGGAGGGAGGGAGAGAAAGAGAAACCAACAATAACAGCGAAAGAAAGAAAAAAAAAAAAACGGGGGGGAGGGAGGTAAGCGCAATAATAAAAAGAAGGGTATGATCTGACGAAATTATATGGAAATGAAGCTGGTAGGAGGAGTGTATCTCAGATGGCAAGACCCAGTGGGGGGGGGGGGGGAAGTCTCCAGTAGCAGGGGCTCCGGCGTTCCGTCACCCTTCACTCTGGCGTCAGCCATCGTCCACAGTCGGCTGAGGATATGAATAAGTTCCAATGGAACCAGGTGGTATTATGCACTTCCGTCCAACCACCCGGAAGCAAGGACGCTGTTTCTAGAGATCTAATGTTTTCGACTTTCGATATCAAGTCCTGGGGTGAGGGCACCACAGACGAGTTCCAGTGAGTCGGGATGAGTGCTCGAGCGGCCAGTAAAATCCGAGTCAGCACAGATTTCTTCAGGGTTTTCACAGATAGGGCCATCTGCCCCAATAAAAATATCTCGGGTGTGAAGTCCAATTCTATCTCCGTGGTGTGTTTGATTAGAGCACTAGCAGAGCGCCAAAAGGGCTCCAAAAGGGGGCACTCCCACCACAGATGTAGAAAAGTTCCCTGGTCTTGCAGGCATCTCCAACACTCTGTAGAGTGAGTCGGACTAAAACGGGCTATCCAAATAGGAGTAGTATACCATAAGGACGCAATTTTGAACGACGTTTCCTTCAGTTTGGATATAGAAGTGCCGTGGTGAAGAAGTGTGAAAGTTTTCGTCCAATGCATCTCGGGAATCACTGTGCCTAGCATGGTATCCCATCTTCCCATGTAAGAGGGGGGATCTGAGTCAGAGGATTGGAGTGCGTGATATTGAGAGGAAAGGCTGTGTGATGGGACGGCGCCCGTAGCACACAGTGTTTCGAACGTTGTGAGTGGTCGCGTCAGATTCATGGCTTTAGGTAGTGATAACAAATAATGCTTGATCTGATGGAAGTTAAACCTGTCCAGAAAGGTAAGTGGAGGGTCCGTGTCCGACGTTGGGATCTGTCGAAATTGTCCATCCTGTAGAACGTGCATGGCCATGAGGCCCGGATGGGTGGTAAAACGATTTCGTAAGGTTGGCCTGATGCCCGCTCGAAAAGCCGGATTGTGGGACAACGGGAGAAGTGGAGCTGGGAAGGTAGACAGGGAGTGGCGCACCCTGAGTTTGTGCCAGATATTAATGGTACAGATCAAAGTTGGGATCTGTCGGCAAGAGGATGGAATATGATCCGGGAACAACCATGGCAAGACCCACAGTGGTTTCGATGCAAGACTAGCTTCAAGATCCAACCATTTTTTAGTTGGGGATACGACCATCCAATCAAGTATCCTGGTAAGGTGGGTGGCATGATAATATAACCGAACATCTGGTAAGGCAAGTCCACCCTGTGCCGTAGGTCTGCACAACGTAGAGAATTTTAGTCGGGGTCGCTTTTTAATAACTTTAATCAATCACCTCCTCTCCGTAACGGGAGGAACCCAATCCATCACCAGAAATCGTAGTTGTGATATAGTGTGATGTTCTTTTAATAAATGCTCTGGCACTGGTAAATCTGTCTTGCCAGTGCGTATTGTCGATTTCTGTTGGGTAATTCTTTAATTTTCCTAGTCGTTTCTCCGACATAAAGGCCACACGGGCATTTTAAAACATACACAACATAGGTGGCATCACAAGTAACGTAATCCCTTACAGTTGCAAAAAAAAGTATATGAACCCCTAGCCTAATGACTTCTCCAAGAGCTAATTGGAGCCAGGAGTGAGCCAACCTCGAGTCCAATCAGTGTGATTTTATTGGATGTGTTGCTGAAAGCGGTCCTGCCCTTTAAAAACACACACCAGTTTTGGGTTTGCTGGTTTCAAGAAGCACTGCCTGATGTGAACCATGCCTCGCAGAAAAGAGCTCTCAGAAGACCTACGATCAAGAATTGTTAACTTGCATGAAGCTGGAAAGGGTTACAAAAGTATCTCCAAAAGCCTTGATGTTCATGTGTCCACGGTAAGACAGACTGTCTACAAATGGAGAAAGTTCAGCACTGTTGCTACTCTCCCTAGGCGTGGTCGTCCTGTAAAGATGACTGCAAGAGCACAGCGCAGAATGCTTAATGAGGTAAAGAAGAATCCTAGAGTGTCAGCTAAAGACTTACAGAAATCTCTGGCACATGCTAACATTTTTGTTGATACATCTACAATAAGGAAAACCTTAAACAAGAATGGAGTACATGGGAGAACACCACGGAGGAAGCCATTGCTGTCCAAAAAGAATATTGCAGCACGTTTGACGTTTGCAAAAGAGCACCTGGATGTTTCACAGCACTACTGGCAAAATATTCTGTGGACAGATGAAACCAAAATTGAGTTGTTTGGAAAAAACACACAACACTATGTGTGGAGAAAAAAAGGCACAGCACACCAACATCAAAACCTCATCCCCACTGTAAAACATGGCGGAGGGAGCATCATGGTTTGGGGCTGCTTTGCTGCCTCAGGGCCTGGACGGATTGTGGTCATTGATGGAAAAATGAATTTGAGTTCATCAAGACATTTTGCAGGAAAACGTAAGACCATCTGTCCGCCAACTGAAGCTCTGCAGAGGATGGGTGATGCAACAGGACAATGACCCAAAGCATACAAGTAATTCAACAAAAGAATGGCTTCAACAAAACAAAATACGCCTTCTGGAGTGGCCCAGTCAGAGTCCTGACTTCAACCGATTGAAATGCTGTGGCATGACCTTAAGAGAGCGATTCACACCAGACGTCCCAAGAATATTGCTACACTGAAAACAGTTTTGTGAAGAGGAGTGGTCCAAAATTACTCCGGATCGTTGTGCAGGTCTGATCTGCAACTACAGGAAAAGTTTGGTTGAGGTTATTGCTTCCAAAGGAGGGTCAACCAGTTATTAAATCCAAAGGTTCACATACTTTTTCCACCCTGTACTGTGAATGTTTACATGTTCTGTTCAATAAACACATGAAAACATGTGTTGTATTATTTTAAGCAGACGGTTTTTCAAATTGTTGTGACTTAGATGAAGATGACCAATTCATGTAAAACTCCACGTAATCCCAAAGGGTTCACATACTTTTTCTTGCAACTGTATAAAGAATTTCTGACCACTAAACGGATGGGAGATATGATCACCTCGTATGATAGCATTGCAGCAACTGCAATTCAAGCACGGAAATGTGCCGCAGGTCTTATTACCTAAAAGTCATTGACGTTTCATTTTAAGGGGTCCTATGTCTGCTTTTACAAGAAAATATTTAAAAAATTTGTTCCTCCGATACGAGGGGAGGTGCTTTAAACTCCTCCACCTCCGGAAATCCCCTGCTTAACAAATTCCAATGTCCACGTAAAATATTATTAATCCTATTGCTCGCTCGATTATATTGACACACAAACGGTATCCTAGATTGTTTTGTCCATTTAGACCTAGTACCTCCAGATTCTTTTCCTTTGAGATATCTTGCCCTCCCCCCCCCCCGCGGGGGCGCCTGAAATCAAGGTCATTGGTCTACCGCGATGACATCTATCTTTCCCCCCAGGGTCCCAGAGTGCCGGGCTGACATGCTAGATGGCAGCCCGCACCAGATTCCGGCTGATTGCTGCCTCCTGTGCTAGGATGCTCCTCAGCGCGTCCGTAGCACAGGAGGAACAACCAAGTGGTTAAAGGAACACTCTAGGCTAAAAATCACCCCCCCCTTTGTTTTTAAATTATAGTATACCTATTGCCCTACCTAGTTATTCAGTATTTATTTTTTATGTAATACTTACCCTAAAAACCACTTGTTTCCAATGCTGTTTGTTTTTTATATACTCACCTCCCTCCTCTTCCACTCCCGGCGTGGGAAATCTTCAACTTGGCTAATGGTTTACGTGAGAAGCGTGCCTCCCACGTAAGCCAGCAGGCTTCCTCCCGGCTCCATCTTTGATTAGTGTTACGCGTAAGAGGATACGCGCAACACTAATCTCAGCTGCTGCCACCAGCTACTGCGGCGAGTTGGAGACATCATCATGCTGAAAGCGCAATGACGTCTCCTACTCGGCAATAGTCGGCGAAGCGGGAAATACGAATCCCGCTCTGCTGACTGACCGCTGGGAGGACGGAGTAAAGTCCTCCGCGTCTCTCAGCTGTTTCAGCCGATCGGCTGAGTGGAGGGGGTAGCGGAGGAAAAGGGCATACTTAGGTGGTCATGTTGCCTAGAGTATCCCTTTAAATGCTGAGCTGATTAAGGAACGGTGAGCTCAGGTGGGGCTCCAGGGCTAGGATGCTAGATACAAACAGAAGATCCAGGAATGTGTATTGTTCGTATTGCAGGGTTAACGTGAGTGACAGGGGCCAGAGCGTGGTGACCCTGACATAGTTACATAGTTCTATAGGCTGAAAAAAGACATGCGTCCATCGGGTTCAGCCTCTCCCACATAACCTACTGCTGTTGATCCAAAAGAAGGCAAAAAACCCAGTCTGAAATATGCAACATACTGGGAAAAAATTCCTTCTTGACCCCAGAATGGCAGTCAGATTTCTCCTTGGATCAAGTAGCTTTTACCCACATATTAAATATTATAACCCTTAATATTCTGTGTCTGCAGTAAGTTATCCAGTCGTTTTTTAAAAGTCTGTACAGACTCTGACCCAACCACCTCAACAGGCAGAGAATTCCACAGCTTTATTGTTGTCACCGTAAAATAACCCTTCCTATGCTTTAAGCTAAATTTTCTTTCTTCCAGTCTAAATGGACATCATATTAGTGTTTTGAATAAAGGACTGTCTTTTGTTTCCAGACCCCCGTTGTAATAAATTTGAATGGACAAAGGACGTTCACCTCTTTGTTCGTAAATTAGCCCTACATAAATTTTATCGTACAAAAGACGAAGTAAGGGCTATAAATATAGGTCTGGAATATACAGACCTGGCCACGCTACAAACCTTTAGATTTATTGGAGGGATCAGAACCTGCTGATAAAGAAAATCTGACGATGTTGCGACCGAAAAGCCGGTTTACTCCATGCTTTAAAGATTTCAGCAATATCGATCTCTTTTGTAGATTAGTCTGTGCTGAGATTAATGAATTGGAAAATCAAACCTTGACTGATAATTTGACTACAAACGAAAGAAAAAGGCACTGAGGGAAATAGAAATGGATAAAAATTTAATCATAAAATAATCAGCTAAAAAGGTGACAACATTGTCTTAATGACAACAGGAAAATATGAGCGTATGGTAATGACCATCCTCAATGATACATTGACTTAAACAAAGTAGATCTCCTGCCGGAGCACCTACTAGATTGAGAACATTAATATTTAGGAGAAAGCGATTAAACACTCAATTTTGTAGACAGAAAAACGTTCCTCCTCGTAGTAGAGAAGACTATCTCCCTTAGGATTGTGGTACTAATAAAAATAAACCTTTATTTTAATTATTTAAAAAATGTGCATTTGCACACTAAACAAGTAATATGAGGGTTGTAGCTCCCTAATAATCCAGTACCAGGACATTCATAATCCACAACATTCAAATCATATAAAGACACAAAAATTTAAAGGAACCCCCAGGGAGGCCTATTGTCTCCGGGAATGACAATTTAACTCAATAGGAGTATCTTTTTGGATAAAATTCGACGGAAGTATGTTGTAGCACTACCTTCATATCTAAGAGATATGAAACAGACCCTACAGATTTTAAAAGATAAACATTGTGGCAACAATTCTTTAATGTGCAGCTTAGATGTGGAATCTTTGTATTCGTGTATCCCGCACACGCTGGGTCTACAGCATGTTGAAAAATATCTAAAGAGGGACGAATCTTTAACGGCCAGCACAATACGTTTTATTCTGGACTGTTTGGAGTTTGTACTCACACACAATTATTTTGTATTTAAGGGTCAATTCTATCATCAAATCCCTGGGTCGGCGATGGGATCTTCTTGTGCCCATTCCTACGCCAATTTGTTTTTGGGTATATGGGAAGAGGAGGTAGTATTCAGTGAAACATTGGAACCCCATAATTCTAATATCCATATGTGGTTCCGTTACATCGATGATATCATTTTGGTATGGAGTGGAACTGCAATGGAACTTATTGAATTTGTGAATGTCTTGAATCAAAACGATCTCAATCTGAAGTTCACCTTTGAGATACAAGAACAGGAGACAAACTTCTTGGATGTTAAGATCTCGAAATCAGTTAATGGAGTATTAGAAACTACTCTATTTCGTAAGGAGACTGCTACCAATAACTTGTTACATTGGGGTAGTTATCACCCTGAACCTTTGAAAAGAAGTACACCCACCGGTCAGTATCTGCGTTTACGCAGAATTTGCGCGACAGATTTAGAATTTATCGTGAGGGCGAGAACTTTGAGGCAGAATTTTAAGGAAAAAGGCTATCCCAATCGCTGTTTGAAACAAGCATTTCAGCGAGCTTTTAACACCAAGAGAAAGTTTATTGTGTGATCAGATAAAACCCAGTAGCAAATGGATTAATGCATCGGCACTTTTGATGCAGGATGGCATCCCATAAAAAAGATCTTGGAGCTCTACTGGCCCTTACTTACACTTGACCCTCAGTTATCTGGTGAAATAACGAGCAAAGCATCTATAACAGCAGGACTTAGCCATTATACTGTGCCAGGCATTGGAAAAAAGATCACCTGGCTATCCCATGATTTAAGAGGGATGTACAAATGTAGCCACTGTGTAGCCTGCAATTTCATTTTGAATTCATCAAAAACGGTGATGGACTCCCAGAATAAACAAAAATTTGAGATAGTCATTTTTAACTGCAATACAGCGGGAATCGTATATTTAATCCGATGTGACTGTGGGAAAAAATACGTGGGCAAGACCATACGCCCATTTAAAAGGATCATGGAGCATGTTCATTCAGCGACACGTACACAGGATACATCAACATTTAGCCCAGTTCCATAATAACAATCCGAAAGTGCTGAAATTTGGTGGTCTTTAACCCCTTAAGGACTGCGGACATACCATGTACGTCACGGCCGCGGGTCGCTTTTAGACCCGCTGACGTACATGGTACGTCCTGCGGTCTTTTGAGGGCTGGAAGCGATCGGATCGCTTCCAGCAGCTCCAGGGCCATTGCACGCTGCCTGGGAGTCCAGGCATCCGTGTAATGGTGGTTAGAAGTGCCGGGGCCCCTTGTGATCGCTCCCCGGGAGCGATCAACATCCGGTTTCACCGGAAAGGTGCCCCGCACTTCTACAGAGCGCTGGAAGCGATCGGTATCGCTTCCAGCTGCTCTGAGTATATTGCAGGGATGCCTCGACATCGAGGCATCCTTGCAATATGTTTACCTGCCGCCGGTCCGCTCAGTGATCGCTCCCCCTGAGCGATCACTTCCGGTAGCGGCAGGAAGTACTGAGTGCCACGAGGTATCGTGGCACTCAGTACAAAAACGATCACATAAGTGATCAGGTGCTCTGCTGGGTGCCTCGAGGGATCAAGGCACCCAGCGGACTAAAAAAAAGTGTAAAAAGGAAAAAAAAGTAAAATAAATAAAAATAAAATAAAAGTGACAGCCAAGATGGCGCTGCCCTTTTAAGGGCAGGGTCATCTTGGGGCTGTGTGGGATGTTCCTAGCCTGCCTCATCAGAGAGGCAGGCTAGCAACATCCTTTCAGAAGTTATAAAAAAAATCTAAATAAAATTGTCAGGTCAGGTCAAGATTTTGTAAATATTGGCCGTGACTTCTGTGATTCTCCCTCCCTCCCTCTCCTCACTTGTGTTTTGGTGAGCGAGAGAGAGAGATCAGATTTGACAGGTTAGAGATTTTAGGTAAATTTAGTGAGATTAGAAAAATTGAGGCAGATTTAGAGGGATTTAGGTGTTTATTTGTATTTTCTTGTGAAACCCAACGGTTCTTCCAAGAACCCACAATCCTCTTTTATAATATATTAATATATATTAATATATATATATTCTATTATATATAACAAGGTGGAAAGCCTGCCCAGAGGGCAGTCTATTGTGGATATACTGCCCCAGCTCGTGGATATACTGCCCCAGCTCGTGGATATACTGCCCCAGGTCCTGGATATACTGCCCCAGCTCCTGGATATACTGCCCCAGCTCCTGGATATACTGCCCCAGCTCCTGGATATACTGCCCCAGCTCCTGGATATACTGCCCCAGCTCCTGGATATACTGCCCCAGCTCCTGGATATACTGCCCCCCCAAGCTCTCATGGATATGGCCCAGCTCAGACCCCAGACCAGACATGGGGCGGCTGTTCGAATGCTCTATCGGCATTTGGACAGCCGCCCCTGGAGCTTCGGCATACTTACCTGCTAATAATGTTTGGTATTGTTGGATCGGCCAGAGCATGGCCGTTCCAACGATACCAAACTTGAGCATAAAAAAGTTTGTAAAAAAAAAAAATTAATTAAAATAAAAAAAGTTTTAAAAAAAAATTATAAAAAAAATAAACAAGTTTTTTTCTTTTTTTTGGTTTGTTAATGCAGCAATATTGTTCCCATTTCAATTATAATGTGAACAATGATGCTGCACTAACGATTTTTGTATGCGGTGCGTTTGTTAAAAATCGCGTAATTTTCCCCAAAAAAAAAATGTAACGAGACCCCATCTCTAATTTTTTTAACAAGCGCACCCCATACAAAATATAACCGCAATTGCTTGCATGTTAAAATGTGAAAAAAACATTGTAAATTATTTAAAATTCATATTTTATTGCATTTTTTGTTATAATATACAGACAGGTCATGACGTATTCATATAATAGGGTCATCCAAGAGTGCCGCGATCACCACTGCTGGGAGCCCACAAGCCAGGCGCCGAGCCTCCAGGAATGGGAGCGCCGAAACTCCTTCACAAACAGCACCAAACAGAAAAGATCCGGACTCAGGCAGCTGAATTCGTGAGTTTATTCAAAAGGGTAGCATCTCACCACCACGGAACCTTGTTGTCCCGGTTCCGTGGTGGTGAGATGCTACCCTTTTGAATAAACTCACGAATTCAGCTGCCTGAGTCCGGGATCTTTTCTGTTTGGTATTCATATAATAATGACATATTATGAATCTGCCGAGTCTGACGGAAAGGACGATATATAATATGTCTGGGTCATATACCAAAATATATATTTTTTTTTTTCTTTGTTATGTTCTACACATGTTGTTGGGCTGGATGTATTTGGTGGTTGCAGCCAACCCTTCGGGGAATAGGCGCGACCCCACCCCTCCTGCACTATGTATGTTTCAATGTACTTCCAGCCAGGTCATCCCTGCAGCAAGACTCCGCTCCGTGTCCTTGTTTTGATCCCAAAGTGGATTTTGATTCTGGGGGAGCATAAAGGCCCACCAGTCTACCTCATGTTTGACAAGCAGCATGAGCAGGTATGGTTTTCTATGTAGCAGCCTGTGGTTTCATTTTGGTTAGGACTCGCCCTTATAGAGGTGCCGTGACGTTGGCGGGCGAGCTAGTCTTATAATGGCCATTAATAAGAAACCAAACCTCTAATTGTGTTTAGTTTCACACGGTATAATTGGAGTAAGCGCAGATGACATTTTTTTCTTTATGTTCTACACATGTTGTTGGGCTGGATGTATTTGGTGGTTGCAGCCAACCCTTCGGGGAATAGGCGCGACCCCACCCCTCCTGCACTATATATACTAAAGCCTTCAAAACGCGTTTAAACATGATGAGCAAAATCGGTAAAAATGAGCTCAGCAGAGAGGCGGGAAAAGCCTCAGCAGCGAAAGGGTTAATATACATGATATTTGCCAATATATGTACACAAAGATATAACGTTTTACGAGTTTTAAACGCACCAGTTTAACAGACTGAGGAAATACTAAATCCCCATCAGATTGCACATACAGATTTACATCCGGTTTATGGAATCTTATCAATCCATAGGTGTCAACAGCGCACAAACTGACTATTTTTTTGCTTTCAGAACTATTTAAAGACATTGAGGAAGCTGCTGTGACCCGCGAAACGCATTTCAGTGCATTACCCTCTCTTGATTTTATTATTTTACCTTTTATTATGTATTCATTTGCACTTTAGAGGAATAAAAACGTTTACTAAAACAGCAGGTGAACGTATCCCTCTTTTTGCATTGCGGCCATTGGTAAGGTACCTGCTAAGGCACGTTCTGAGAAGACAGCTTTCTATAGGAGTCCGGTTGACCCATTAATGACACAGAACCACTGCATCTCCCGCTGCTGAACAAGGCTATAGATCCAGTACCTCCAATATCTTCCACCGCTATCTGGAGAAATCTGTCATTCCCCGTACAAGCCGCCAGCCGCCTTCGCATCCGGTGTCTGACTTGAGACACCACCCCATGTGAGTGTGACATTCCTTTTTATTATATATGGTGTCAGGACATACTACCCTATACCCTGTCTATGTTCTCTTTGAGGCACTGAATTACACATCATCCTTTTGGTGAAGACTGACGCCGCCATTTTAATAATAGAAACTAACAGAAGGAAGCGCTGAACTCTGCTTAACTCACCCTTCTCTTGATTATTCGAGTGGATTGGGATATACCACTCAACCTGGGCAGAGACAAGCTGCTGCATTCTGTATGACATCTTTTCCCTTTGGGAAATTTAGTCCCATATAAAAACGGTTTGACGTGCATATGAGATGTCCTGGGGGCGTGTCTGGACCGCTGAGCTTAATGGCCGCTTGTTAGCTGGGCTCCCCAGGGACTCTCACCTTTCAGCAGCACAGCTTCATTAAAAAAATGACATGGGTAAGCACAAACGGCCCACCCAAGACCCTGGCACTCCAGAGGAACGCCACAGCCCAAACCACAGCGGAATTCGCGGCTATTTTCTGCCGCAAACGGGAGCGCCGGCTGCACAGTGGGAATCCAAGATGGCGGCCGGGCCGGCCGCACATGAGGGGCCTAAGATGGCGGCTGCTACTACATCGACGGCGCCTCACTCCCCAGCATCCCCCGGTGGCAGTTGGGACCCACCGCCAGACATCCTCCAGATCATAAGGGCCCTACCAACTAGAGATGACCTCACTGTGGCCACCAGGGAACTGCGCCATTCCCTCTCAGGGGAAATACAGCAGGTGAGACAAGATGTCGTGGGCCTCACCCAGCGTATTGTGGCAGTGGAGGGGGGACACCAGGCACACGAGGACACTATCCAGGCCCACTCCTCACAGATAACTCTGCATCATACCTTACTCCAAACCCTCAGACAACTTGAAGACCTCGAAAACAGGGGCAGGCGCAATAACATTAGGATACGTGGCCTGCCTGAAAATGAACGCGATCCGGATGATTTAAACCGCAACCTCACCAACTTAAATTTTCTGCTGCAAAAGGCGCCGGATGCTGCGGCGGAAATGGAGCACTGGCATCGTGCCCCAAGATCCCAGGGCCCCCCAGGCAGCCCCCCTCGTGACGTCATCTGCTGTCTCTTAAGATTTAGCGTCAAGGAGGCTATCATGGCTGGGGCAAGAAATAAGTCGGCCTTACGATTTGAAGGAGCGAAAGTGGAACTTTTCAAGATGTATCCTTACTCACTTCACACTCCAGGAGGGCACTTAAACCCCTAACAACGGCTCTACAACAAGCGGGATTACAATATAGGTGGATATACCCGACAGGATTACAAGTTACAAGTCCACACTCCTCAAGGCCCAGTCACGGTGCGTGGTGGTGACGAACTGGCTGAATTTCTCTCCAAGCTGAATTTACCGCCTGATATTATCATGGAATGGCCTGACCCAATATGGTTTCTCACTTCCACTACGCCGAGGCCTCAATGGGCCCCTCGACAGTAGGGATGAGCTGTTCGGGTTCGAAGTTCGACCCTAACTTTGGCAGTTCGAAAGTTCGCGAATTTTGAACTTTTTGGGTCTGTTCGGTTCGAGAAAAAAAAAATTTGAAAAAAGTTTAGAAAATACTTAAAAAAAAAAAATACTAAAAAAAATCTAGAAGTAAAGAGACTCTTTACTGCAGAATATTAGAAGCAACGATTAGATATTGAATTAAAAACTAATGTGTACGTGGAAAAATTATCAACTCTAAATGACCTCTGTTCACAAACTGGCATAACACAAACAGGGTTATCCAAAGAGATTCGAAAAGTCACCGCACGTTCGGTGACTTTTCGTTCTCTTCAATTCGGTTCCTTTTGCCGATTGCATTTCGGTAACCCTGCGGTGTATTCAGCAAGCAGCACAGGGTCCCCGAATTGCAGGGAAAAGCTGCCGAAAACCTGACGAAAACTAACCGAATGCACGCTGAAAACAAGCAAAAACATCTGGATTAACCTTCGAAAAAGCCGAACAGGAGCCGAACAGGAGCCGAATCACACAGAGCCGAAGCAGCTGTGACGTAGAGGAGGCAGTGAATAAATTAGAAAAACCATTTGTATGAATCTGGGAAAAAGAAACGCTGTTTGCAAAGAAACTACTGAGCGAAAATGTCTGAAATTTTCACAGGAGGTCCAGGGAATGATAATAAAGAGGGCTGTTACAAAAAATAAGCAAACTGAAAAAAAAAAAAAAAATCCGACTTTTTAAAAAAAAAAAAATCAGAAAAATGCTTAAAGTATCCTAAAAAATCAATGCATAAAGAGACTTTTTGCTGCAGAATTTTATAATGAACGGTTTATTAGATATTGAATTAAAACGGGAATATTTTTAACATTGAAGCCTATGGGATTCTCCTGAATTAACTTGCCGAATTAAAACCACCGAATGGCAGGGCATTAGGGGCATTAGGGGAACCTTTCACTGCTGGTTTGTGTTCTCTGAATAGCCGAAGCAGTGCTTTTTCATGGGGATTTCATGGGGATTTCACTGCCCTCGAACAGGCACCGAACAGGCACCGTATGTGCAGGCAATTCGCCAGGATTTGGCGAATTGCCTGCTCTCTGGATAGCCGAATGGCCAGGAAAGGGAACCGAACGCTGATTTTCAGCGTTCGGTTACCTTTCTCAAGCAATTCGATCTCTTTGAATAACCCCCCAGGTGTTTTTAATCTGGTAATCAATTTGATACATTGTACAACATACTGAGGGTGGGGTGGTGTCTGCTTCTGATTTGAGAATTAATTTCCCTAAAACATCCTAATATGCTGCATTTAACCCTTTCGCTGCTGAGGCTTTTCACACCTCTGTGCTGAGGTCATTTTTACCGCTTTCGCTCATCATGATTAACCGCGTTTTGTAGCCATATTTTGATATATGACCCAGACATATTATATATCGTTCTTTCCGGCAGACTTGGCAGATTCATAATATGTATACGTTATGTCATGTCTGTATATTATAACAAAAATGCAATAAAATGTGAATTTTCAATAATTTATTATGTGTCAAGTGTTTTTTTTTTTCCCATTTTAACATGCGATCGTTTGCGGTTATATTTTGTATGGGGTGCGCTTGTTAAAAAAATTAGAAATGGGGTCTCGTTACATTTTTTTTTTGGGGGGGAAATTGCTTTTTTTAACAAACGCACCGCATACAAAAATCGTTAGTGCAGCATTATTGTTCACATTATAATTGAAATGGGAACAATATTGCTGCATTAACCCCTTAACGCCGCAGGACGTACATTTACACCCTGCATTAGGCGGATCTTTGGCGCCGCAGGACGTAAATCTACGTCCTCGGCATTTTCAGCCCCCGGGAGATACTCCCCTCCTCCGACGGCTCCCTCGCTGATCTGAGTCCCACGGAGTCAGATCGGCAGGGTTTCCTCCTCCGGCGCACTGACGTCATCGCGCCGGGGGTGCGATGACGTCAGTTTCAGGCTTTCCCCCCCCCCCGCCGGAGCAGGGGAAGCGCCTGGAGGGGAGGGGAGGGATCCCTCTATCTCCCCATCGCCGGGGCTACAAGGCTGTGGCCAGCAATCGCTGGAAGGGTCACAGCCTGACCTTTCCAGCGATTTATTGGGGTAAACCCATGAGTTGCCAGGTCGCGACCGGCACAAATTGTGCCGATCGCGGCCCTATTTCCGGTGGGGGCCGCCATCTTGGATGGCAGCCCCACCTCTGGGTCCCCCCCCCCGCGTCAACTGACTCATCGCGCCATGCGCGATGATGTCAGTTAACTGAGGAAGCCCTAGCTGCAAAGGGATTTCCTATGGAAATCCCTTGCAGGAGATAAAAGGGGTTCAAAGAACCCCCCTATCTCCTGATCGGTGGCAGCTAGGGGTCATATACCTGGATATCGATGGAAAAGGTCTGAGCATGGCCTTTTCCAACGATATCAAACATGACAATGAAAAAGTTTAAATAAAAAAGTGTATAAAAATAAAAAAACAATTAAAAAATAAAGACGTGCTTTTTTTTGATGCAGCATTATTGTTCACATTTCAATTATAATGTAAAAAGTAAAAAAAAAAAAAAAAAAAAAAAAAAGGGTTCCCAAGTCTACCCCATAGAATATAACCGCAAAGGATCGGATAATAAAATGTGGAAAAAAAAAACCACTTTATACACTGTGGATGATTGAAATTTTATTGAAAATTCACATTTTACATTTTTTGTTATAGCATTCTGGCAGGACATGACTTTTATATATAATTATGATATATTATTAATCTTCCGAGTCTGCCGGAAAGAATGATATATAATTTGTCTGGGTGGTATAATAATACGTGACTTAAAACCGCGTTTAAACAGGATGAGCAAAAACTTCAGCAAACTTCACTTCCGAAAGAGCGCCGAAGTTGTAAAATTACTCCCGTCCTTATGGGGTTAAACAAAAAAAAAAAAACTTATTTTATTTTTTAGAATTTTTTAAAATATTTTTCATGCTCAGCTTTGGTATCCTTGGAAAGGCCATGCTCTGGCCGATCCAACGATATCAAACATTAACCCCTAGCTGCCACGGATCGGGAGATGGGGGGTTCCAATGAACCCCCTATCTCCACCATTGGTGGCAGCTGTGGTTAACTCCAGGACTGGCATCATCGTGCTATGCACGATGACGCCAGTCCTCAGGGGGAGTTCCTGGAGGCTTGGCCGACATCCAAGATGTCGGCCAGCTCCAGGAGAGGATCACAATCCGGTGCTTTTCAGCGCCGATTCGTGATCCGGCTCCCCAGGGGTTAATCACAGCCACCGTTTGGAAGGGCAGGCTGTGCCCTTCCAAACGGTGCCTGGATTAACCCCCTGCCCCCCGGCGATCGGGAGGGAGAGAGAGAGGTCCGAAGGACCTCCCCCCTCCCTTTCAGGCGCTTCCTCCGCACATGCGGGAGCGCCTGAATTAGATGTCATCGCGCCGCCGCGATGACATTTAATTGCTCTGCTGGGGTTCCGGAGTGCTGGGCTGACATCCAAGATGTCAGCCCGCACCGGGGGTGCAGCAATCCGCCGGAATCAGCGCGTCCATAGCACAGGAGAACCACTTGGCTGGACGCGCTGAGCGCGTCCATAGCAGCCAAGTGGTTAACTTGTGTTTGAAAAAAATTCAAAAGAACATCTAAGGCTAGGGTCAGATGAGCGCATTTTGTACGGACTGTGCGTCCGTGCAGTACGGACGTACTTATTGACTGACAACAAGGTAGTGGCCAAACAGTCCGTTTTTTTCACTGACCTATTTTTTGACTGATGTAGCAGGGAAAATAAATTAAAATGAAAAAACATTCTGTGCATCAAAAATGCTGGATGTCTAAATGCAGTCCATCTGACCTCGTTTCATCACTCACATACAAAGCTACACGGACGTTGCGGACGTGGCGCACTCCGCACGTCCGTTCTAGCAGTATTACGTTCTTGCCTAACCTGCGTCCGTTTGCTGCGTCGTACTTCATGTGTGGGGCTCCATTGGTCAGAATGCTATGCTGCCACGGATGTACAAATGTGCGGCAACATGGACGTGATAACTGCGCTCGTCTGACCCCAGCCTTAAGCAATGTTATTTTTCACCTCGGGATTAAACATTCACAGGGTTATTCAGAGAGCAGTGAAAAGCAGGAGAATAACTGGAGAAGTGAAAATTCTAGGTCAAAATAGCCAAACCAGAAAAATTCTCCCATTTAACTCCCTTTCCAAATTGGCTATTTGGTCTAGATTTTTCTCTTCTCCTGCCAGTTCTCCTGGCTGTCACCTCTTCTCAGGGTTGTTCAGAGAAAGGTGAAACCAGGAGAATGGCAGGAAAGAGAACAATCTGGACCAAATAGCCGATTTGGAAAGTGAGATAAGGCTAGGGTCAGACTAACGCTTTTTTCACAGCGACCGTCAAAAAGTGCGTCCGAACACATTGCCTTATTTTTTCACGGAATGCTCGAAAACGGTCATACGATGCGCATTTTTGTGCGTGATTTTTTTTACGGATCCAAACCAGGAAACTTTGGGTGTCTGGACGTTAGGTTGGCCGGACATGAGCAGGGTCTGACATCTCCAAATCACGCACACACGCCGCTAGTGGACGCAGCGCACTCTGTACGTCCGTGTACTAGCGGTTCTGCGTTCGAAAAAATGTGTTCATTTTCCACTTGCGTTGCGCAGCCGGACTTTCGTGCGACCGTACTTCGTATATTGGCTGTCATTGCCCGTCATTTGCTGCTAGTGCGGTCGTGATTAAGTGCGCCTAAACGCATGTTAAAAAGTCGCTAGTCTGACCCTAGCCTAAATGGGAGAATTTTTCTGGTTTGGCTAGAATTTTCCATTCTCCAGTCATTCTCCTGCTTTTCACCGCCAAAAAAAATCAGTAAACGTTTTCTGCGTGTCTGAAAAGGTCTCCTCTTTTCATACAGACTGCCGCCCCAAGCAGTTGTTTATGGATAGATTAAAAGGAAAAGCATTTACCGTCATTTGAAATGTCATTTTTTGGTTTTTACATATTTCTATACATCCTAGAAATCCGCCACTTCACGGGCAGGTTATGGGGACCGCCTAGGCACGATATTTGAAGGAATTTTTCATTTTTATTTTTAACCCTCATTTCATGGAAAACTCACTGTCCTTTAAAAATGTTTTTTTAAAACTTTTTGTCCTTGTTTCCTGTCCCCCAGGCACTACCCAGACCCCCATACACTTTTTATGGCAAATATCTAGCATATATGCCCTCTTGGGGGCACTCTAAAAACCGAATTTTCAGCCCCATTGACCTGTA